>WBZZ01005203.1:70000-162500 GCA_019918135.1 Paulinella micropora
AATAATAATAATAATAATAATAATAATAATAATAATAGTGCTTCTCAGTCAATGGCGAATGCATTTCTGCACATGTGCCTCCATCGTCTCACCCGCGAGGGGAGTACGAAGATTTGACGATAGGCTCTACTGACAACCCCGCAAGGCAGCTCCAAGCCTTCCAGACAGACCAATACTTTCAAAGAAAATATCCTTTGAAAATACTGGCACCGAAAGGAATCGAACTGGCGACAGGTCCCAGATGGTAGACCTTAACCACTGGGCTATCGCGGTGCCACTAATAATAATAATAATAATAATAATAATAATAATAATAATAATAATAATAATAATAATAATAATAATAATAATAATAATAATAATAATAATAATAATAATAATAATAATAAGGGATATGGAGGAGGGGTATGAGAGGGGTATGATACCTATATTTTAATAATAATAATAATAATAATAATAATAATAATAATAATAATAATAATAATAATAATAATAATAATAATAATAATAATAATAATAATAAAACACCGAGTCATGTTTGTGTGCAGAAAAGAGAAATTCAAAGCCGTATACCAATGCGAACCACATCGGCGAATGCAACATCGTCTCGGGCGCCACTGTCCAGCCTGGCCAGGACAACGAGGACACCGAGGACGAGGACAAGGACGAGGAGGAGCAGGGGGGGAGAGGGAAGAAAAGTAAATCTAAAAACAAGAAGTCAGAGCAAATGAAAGTCCTGAAAAAAAAGGTCAAAAAACTGGAGAAAAAAAGTCATAGCAAAGACAAAGCCAAACAAAACACCCGAGGGGGAGCCGGAACCATCACCAAAGAAGGAGGGAGAGAAGGACGCAGAGGAAGAGGTGGAGCAGGCCGCAGACGCAGAGACAGCGGTCGAAACCATCGATTTTACCTCTCATACCTCTGTCTCATACCCTGTCCCATACCCCTATCTCTCTCTCTCTCTCTCTCTTGATGCAGGTCGTCGATTTTACCAAGGTCACCTCAAAGGAGAGCGAGAAGGCAGGCAAAAAGCACAAGACGGAGACCCCAACAAAAGAGAGGGGTAGTGACCGCAAAACCGTGCTGGTGGAGACCCCAACAAAAGAGAGGGGTAGTGAAAGCAAGGATGGATGGGATTGGGTGATGCAGCATGAAGGGAAAGAGCTGCGTGGCTGCGTTCTGAAAAACTTTCCCAGTTCCGGTGTCGCGTTGGTCTCGGTAGTACCCTTGTACCCCCGTCATACACTTATACCCCGCTCATACCCCATACCCCTCTCATACCCCTGTCATACCCCTCTCATACCCCGCCCTGTATGTGTTTGATACTGTGCAGCTTGACGAGAGGGTGCCGGAGATGGTGGGGCAAGAAGGTGTCCTTGTTAGCATGGACCCGTTGAATGATCCTGAGCTTGAGAAGAAAATGAGCGTGGCAGATTTCAAGGTGGTACAGGCACAAGAGAAATCTGGTCTTGTAAAAGATGCTTTTTGGTGGGAGAAGGGGCAAGGCCCTCTGGTGATGCTGCTGCGTTCTGGGGCAAACCTGGTGTGTCCGAAGTCGGTAGTAGACAGAGAAAACGAAAAAGATAGAAATTCGGTAAAAGGCATCGAAGTTAAAATGAACAGCGGCAGCGCTGTGGCAAACCCAACAGTGAAACTAGACAAAGGGTTTTTTTGGCTTGACGACTCGTTCCGCCGGGATCCTAAAGTACCAGAGCTGGGAAAGATAGAATTCCATGGAAAGTAACTTACATTTTTACTTACATACCTATGGCATTTTTACTTACATATCTGTGTTCATGCCTTTCTTTGCTCTGAGAGGGGTATGACAGGGGTATGAGAGGCGGGGTATGAATTCTAAGTGTTCATGGCTTTCCTTGCTCTGAAACAGGTTCTTTTGCAGTAGCAAGGCGGAACCGAAGTATGCAGACACTAGCAACGCGTCCAAACCCCAAGTACCCATTTATACCCCTATACCCCCTCATACCCCCATATCCCATACCCCTATACCCCCCCCCCCGATGGGAGGGGTGTGGGGGGGGGGTGGTGTATAGTAGTATGTAATGTAGGGGCATGAGGGGGTATGAGAGCGTGTACTAGTACAGGAGGGAGCACTACAGTGCAGAGAGAGGGAGAGAGAGAGAGGGGTGGGTGGGGGGGGGGGGGGGGGGGGGAGGAAAAGGTACCCCCTCCCATACCCCCTCATACCCCTATACATAATATATAATAAAGGGGTATGAGTGGGTATAAGGGTATAAAGGGGTACCTTTTCCTTCCCCCCCCCCCCGCCCGTCTAATACCCCCCGTCTCTCCCTCTCTCTGCACTGTAGGGCTCTGACTCAGACCAGGACGACCACGAGCAACAAAAGGCACCGCGCAAGGTACCCCTTCATACCCCTATACCCCCTCTCATACCCCCTCATATCCCTATATCCCATACCCCTACTGTCTCTCTCCCTCCCTCTCTCTCTCCCTCTCTCTCTCTCTCTCCCTCTCTCTCTCTCTCTCTCTCTCTCTCTCTCTCTCTCTCTGCACCGTAGCGCCAGAAACTCCAGAAACTCGTGGAATCAGAAGACGAGGAAGAGGGAAAAGGAACGGTACCTCTATACCCCCTCCCATACTCCCTCATACCCCTATACCCTGTCCCCCCTCTCCCTCTCTCTCTCTCTCTCTCTCTCTCTCTGATAGGCATATGCACATCTCCCAGAAAAGGAAAGGGAGTGGTTAACTTTTTTAGATGGGAAAAAAAATTGACAGAAATTATCTGGAGTTTCTGCGCGTCGAAAATGCGAAATCGAAGGCATCTCTCCCTCCCTCCCTCCCTCTCTGTCTCTCTCTCTCTCTCTGTAATATAGGCTGGAGTGACGAGGATGAGGAATGGAGGCCGCGCAAGGGCAAGGGAAAAGGAAAGCGCAAGGGCAAGGGAAAAGGAAAGAAGGAGGACCGCAAGGAAAAAGGAAAGGAGGACCGCGTATTGGTGTGCGAGGTATGCAATACCCCTCTCATACCTCTGTCCCATATCCCTGTCTCATACCCCTGTCCCATACCCCTGCCTCATACCCCTGTCATACCTCGCCTCTCTCATACCCCTGTCATACCCCCCGAAAGGTTTGCAATCATCCTTGGCCGAAGGACGAAGACGCAGACTGCGTCAAGAATTGCATCACCATCAATGTAGTCGTGATTGAACGTTACGACAAATTGACGACCTCAGCCAATCTTCTGCGATCGGTCTGTTCTACATATATCTATCTGTATCCCCGTCACATGTCACTTTCTCGTTGTGTGTGCAGTATCCCAAGGAGCTACTCCACACCTACGCCTATCACCGGGATGATGGGAGCGACGTCCCCATGTCCCAGCTGGTCAATAAAAAGGGCCAGGTCCCCCCCCATACCGCACATACCCCGCCAATACCCCATATATCCTCGCATAGGTTTTGGTGACGTACTTGGGCCATGAAATCACGGAAAGCGAACGAGGTGCTGAAAATGTGTGGAAAACCAAGGCAGACGGAGTCCCGCTGCGCAGAGGGCGATCGAATTCAGGAAAGTTTTTCCCAAAGTGGTCATACCCCCGCCATACCCCTCCTGCATACCCCTCTGATACCTCTCTCTCTCTCTCTCTCTCTCTCTCTTTCGCTCTCTCTCTCTCTTTCTCTCTCTCTCTCTGTGTATCTATCTATCTATTTCTCTGCTGCATATGTGCAGGCGGGCAGCGATTCCTCTAAGTGATGGGTCACGTGGTAAAGCAAGGCAGTATGCGGATGGCTTCCATGTAACCCCTCCATACCCCCACATACCCTCCTATACCCCTCCTATATTACCCCCACATACCCTCATACCCCGCCTCTCATACCCCTGTCCCATACCCCTACCATACCCCTGGGGTATGATACCCCGGGGTATGTGCGTGTGTAAAGCAAGGTAGTATGCGGATGGCTTCCATGAAACCCCTCCATACCCCCACATACCTCCTATACCCCTCCTATATTACCCCCGCATACCCTCATACCCTGCCTCTCATACCCCTGTCCCATACCCCTGCCATACCCCCGGGGTATGATACCCCGGGATGGTACAGGGGTTTGATACCCCGGGGTATGATACCCCCCATACCCTCGGGGTATGATACCCCGGGGTATGGTACAGGGGTTTGATACCCCCCTTCATACCCCTGTCCCATACCTCTTCTCTCTCTCTCTTTCTCATGATGCAGATCGGTGAAAAACCGCCCCTGAGATGCTTCTTTCAGAAGGAAGCTGGTGGAAAGAAGCATAGAGTGGAGGGGTGGGTAAGGCTGGCTTCTTTCATGCCTATTGAAAGTCTTTTGGGGCCGTGCGAATTTTCGCAGGATACCATGAGCAAGGCATCGCGGGAAAAAATCCTGAAGGTAAAGGACGCAACACCTCCTACCGGTGTGTTCCCCGAAGGAGAGTCCTGCAACATCTGGTGGCCGAAGGATTGTCCTCCTTCTCCTCCTCCTCCTCCTCCTTCTTCTTCTTCTTCTTCTACTACTACTACTACTACTACTTCTACTTCTTCTTCTTTTTCTTCTACTTCTACTACTACTACTGCTGCTGCTTTTTGCCAAGCTTCTGAGATTCCATCAGATGTGCAAGATGAGGTTGCAAAGTTAATGCAGGAGAAAGCTGCGGCGGGGAAAGCTGCTGCAGCTGCTGCCACTACTACAACTTCTCGTGGTCCCATACCCCTGTCTCATACCCCTGTCCCATATCCGTGTCCCATACCCCTGTCTCATACCACATAGGCGGAAAAAGAGCAATTGTGGCTGAGAAGAATAAAGCTGCAAAGAGGAGGAAGACGACACCGACCGCCAAGGTACCACTGCATACCCCCATCATACCCCTATGTACCCCTCCCCCCCCCCTCTCTCTCTCTCTCTCTCTCTCTCTCTCTTTGTATTGTAGGGCTCTGACGCACAAGAGTGTTCCCCATCAGAGGAGGTACCAGAGGAGCTTGCGGAGGAAAAGGAAAAGGTGTCTCATACCCCTATCCCATACCCTGTCTCATACCTCTGTCTCATACCCCTGTCCTATACCCGGGTATGATACCCCTGTCATCCCTGTCTGATACCCCGGAGTGTGATAATAATAATAATAATAGTAATAATAATAATAATAATCTGTTTGGCAGGGTACCTCGGCGTTGGAAGTGGAATCGGAAATGCCACCTTGGGTTTGTCACAGCTGCTGTGGCACAAAGAATCAGTTTTCTTTAGCTGTATGCGTTGTTGAGGATTGTGGGACTTCTAATCCTCGGTTTCTTGCGCCCGCTCCTGCCTGGCGGGTGCGACTAGCGCAACAGTTGAGGGGACCTTTACGTATTAGGGACCTTGGTAGTGTAGGTGATGGGATCGGTGGGACTATGCCTAGTGAATCCCTTGCGACATGTTTCGGAGGGATCCCCAGGGATGAAAAAAAAGACATGTGTCTATTGGATATTGGGTGTGCATCGGGAGATGTGCTTCTTTTTGCCTTGGGCGATGATTGGGCTGCAGTCGCTGGTATAGAGACCAGACGTTTTGAGATTGCATTCCTTAGCAGGTATGAAAAATACGGTGTATTGTGGGCCGCGCATGATAACTCGATAGGGGTTTGTTCAGATAAGAGCTGTTTCTGCTCAATAAGTTCATACAATGCGTCTATAAACCGCGTTGTGTGGTCGAAGGAGTTTCCTTGTATTCAATGGGGTACAGAAGCTGAAGCCCCTCACGTTGAGTTAATACCACGTGCGATGAAGTGGAACAAGAACATAACAGTGTTCTTGTTCTGGAAAGGTTGGAAACCAGCCCATAAGCATAAAGTCCTGTTGAAATTAATACAGGACGAACGGGTAAAGTATGTTATGGTTACAGATAGCTGTAAATCAAACAGCATGTCCCACGACCACAGGGATACTCTTGGAACTTTGCTCTTTCAAGGGTTTTTCTTGAAATCATACCGAACTTGTGTTAAAGCAGCGGGAAGTGGACAGGTGTACGCGTTTCTGCTTATGGAACGCATTGCTAAGCAAGGTTGAGGCATAGCCAGTTATCAGGTAACCCTGCGAAGCCAGTTATCAGTTAGTAATAATAATAATGATAATAATAAAATACCCCTGTCATATCCCTTCATGCCTCATACCCCTCATACCCTTATACTCCATACCAATATACTCTCTCTCTCTCTCTCTGCACTGTAGTCCTCCAACGAAGAAGAGGGCCCTTGTAACCCAGCAGGGGACCAAGAAACTGCAGGGGCGGAACCAATGAGTCAGGGCCCTTCTACCACTTGTACCCCAACAGAGGAAGTGGAAGGCGTGGAAGAAGAAGGATCAGGGACAACACCATGACAGTAATACTCTAAGTCCCTGCCGCCATTTTCTCTGTGTCCCTCATACCCCTCATTTTCTCTCTATGTCCCTCATACCCCTCATTTTTTCTATGTCCCTCATACGCTCATTTTCTCTCTAAGTCCCTCATACCCCTCATTTTCTCTATGTTCCTCATACTCTTTATTTTCTCTATCTCCCTCATACCCCTCATTTTCTCTCTATGTCCCTCATACCCCTCATTTTGTCTATGTCCCTCATACGCTCATTTTCTCTCTAAGTCCCTCATACCCCTCATTTTCTCTATGTTCCTCATACTCTTTATTTTCTCTATCTCCTCATACCTCTCAATTTCTCTCTATGTCCCTCATACCCCTCATTTTGTCTATGTCCTCTATCCTTTTTTCTCTATGTCCCTCATACACTCAATTCTCTCTATGTCCTTACCCTCTTTGTCTATGTCCCTCCCTCATTTTCTCTATGTCCGCTCATACCCCTCCTCTTATGTCTTACTCATTTTCTCTCTGTCTCATACCCCTCATTTCTCTATGTCCTCATACCCTCATTTTCTCTATGTCCCTCATACCCCTCATTTTCTCTATGTCCTCATACCCCTCATTTTCTCTATGTCCCTCATACCCTCATTTTCTCTCTATGTCCCTCATACCCTCATTTTCTCTATGTCCCTCATACCCCTCATTTTCTCTCTATGTCCCTCATACCCCTCATTTTCTCTCTATGTCCCTCATACCCCTCATTTTCTCTCTATGTCCCTCATACCCCTCATTTTCTCTCTATGTCCCTCATACTCCCCTCATTTTCTCTCTATGTCCCTCATACCCCTCATTTTCTCTCTATGTCCCTCATACCACTCAATTTCTCTCTATGTCCCTCATACCCCTCATTTTCTCTGTGTCTTTCATACCCCTCAAATTTTCTCTATGTCCCTCATACCCCTCAAATTTTCTCTATGTCCCTCATACCCCTCATTTTCTCTATGTCCCTCATACCCCTCAAATTTTCTCTATGTCCCTCATACCCCTCATTTTCTCTATGTCCCTCATACCCCTCATTTTCTCTATGTCCCTCATACCCCTCATTTTCTCTATGTCCCTCATACCCCTCATTTTCTCTCTGTTACTCACTGTTTTAATAAAATACTTGCCACTTTTAGAGCTTTAAAAAAATTCAATCTCGATATCAAATTAATAATTGTAATTGATCCGGCAGTGGGATGTTGCGTATCTTATTAATAAATAAATCTGATACCCCTGCTAATAAATATTCTCCAAGTCCCTCATACCCCATCTGATACCCCGGCTAATAAATTTTCTCTAAGTTCCTCATACCCCATCTGATACCCCTGCTAATAAATTTTCTCCAAGTCCCTCATACCCCATCTGATACCTCGGCTAATAAATTTTCTCTAAGTCCCTCATACCTCACCTGATACTACGGCCCCTGCTAATAAATTTTCTCGAAGTCCCTCATACCCCATCTGAAATCGATACCCCTGCTAATAAATTTTCTCCAAGTCCCTCATACCCCATTTGATACCCCGGCTAATAAATTTTCTCCAAGTCCCTCATACCCCATCTGGGGGTTTCATACCCCATCTCGCACCTCATGCTATCTTAATAATAAATTTTCTTCCAAGTCCCTGAGGGGTATCATACCCCCCCCCCCCCTAATAAATTTTCTCCAAGTCCCTGAGCGGTATGAGGTCGATACCCCTCATACCCCTGATACCCCCCCCCCCCCATACCCATGAGGGTATAATACCCCTTCTCTCTCTCATACCCCTCATACCCCAGGGGTATCATACCGGGTATCATACCCGGGTATGGAGGGGTATCGTTTGGCTGTGACAGCGGTGCAACAGAGCGAGTTGCGCCAAGTAGCCAGGAAGAGCACGGGAGCAGGAGAGGGTCGAAAAGCTCTGGCCCCCGAGCCTGGAGGAGGCTCGCCGCTTGACTCCTGGGGCACGCCGTTTGATCCTACCAAGCCAGAAGCAGAGGTGGCTGTGCTGCCAGATCAGGGCACAGTCGCTCCGGTGCCCACTGCACGTCGGCTCTGCGTGTAGGAGATTTACTGACGCCGGAGCTTATCCCCAAGCTCAAGTCGAATTTCGAGGCTAAGGCAATACAACCCCAGGGAGACGGAAGCACCGAAATGCACACCATCCAGGAGATTAAAGATCTTCTGGATCAAGAAATAGCAAGCACTGAAGCTCTCCTCGGAAAAGAAATACAAGAGATTACCAAGGAGGAAATCCGAAACCTCGTAGCATCGATAAGAAAGCTGCAAGATTGGAAGCGCCTTGCCTTGTTGGCGAAAGAGCAAAAAAGAGAATTACAACAGTGCATAGAAGTAGAACAGACTATCGATACAAAACTTCAAGCGTGGAAAGCAAATGCTAAATGGCAGGAGGCGCTGTGCTGGGAGCCTTTTGCGCTGTACGGTCTGTATTTGCTAATCCAAACGCTGCGCAGAGTACCAACGCAGAACGAACAGCCCAATTTGTACCAACACTGGCGCGCGCGCGCGGGGCGTGCTTTGTGTGATCTAAGCCGTCACATACTACCACCAACGCAAAGCCTGCTTTATCTTTTTCGACGTTATGTCAGTGCCGAATTTTACTCATCTACAGATGCTCTGCAAGAACTCTTTCAAAATGCACGCAGATTGATCAAACGTGGAGAAATCAACAGAGACGATAAATCCCTCTTCAAAGCTGACAAATTGTGCCAACAACTAAGTAACTCTATGCTTGAGATCAAAGGTTTAGTGGAAGGCCAAATATCAAACCAGAGCTCCAGTCAGAGGCTATTTGTCACAGGAGTTTGCTCAGAATTGCCAGTATGTGTACAACCGCATTACAAAGCGTTGCAGTTGATGTGGGCAATTGATGGGGACCCCCAGCTCGTAGCAGGCTATGAACCCGATCTGCTTTGGGCGGATTACAGCACCTCAAATGAAAACAGCAAAAGCTTTGCGTGTCTCGATTGCTTGTATGAGCAATCTCATCAGCTGCCGAATGGCGGCAGGACTGTTTATACTAATTCAAAGTTGCTTTCATTGCACGAGTGCATGTGTGCAGTGGCTGCAGAAAAGGGAACGCTTAAACTCAAAAACCTAAATGGCTCCTGTGTACACACGCTTTTCTTACAGGCCTTTTTGTGTACAATATTTGTAGAAGTCTACGAAAAGTTGCCACTCCCACCGGAAAACAGCCTGCCTTCAAATTCTAGAACCCCTCCAGCATTTGCGGCAATGCATACATTGCGACGAGTAAATAGCACTGTATATTAACAGTACAACTAAGTTTTTTAAAGATTAAAAATTTTGTTGACACTATGATTATTGTCTTAATCTTCAAGCAGATGCACTTACAACAACGGAGCAAAGTCCTCATCGTGCTCTAGGAGCCTCGCGTTGTCCTGCGCGTGTTCCAACGCGGGTATTACCTCCTGCAGCCTTGCTAGCGTCTGCGTGAGCTGTAGCTAGTTTTGGCGCAGCTGCCGCTGGTATATCTTTTCCATCCTTGCGCTGTCAGCCCGTGTGCGCTCGAGTAGCTGTTTGTAAAGCCTTGCAGCACGTGCGCTTTCACCCTTGACGCGCGCTGGCTGCTGTCGTAAATCTTCCTCGTCGCCTGGCCGCTGTTGCTGCACGACGGTTGCTGTGTTGGGCGCTGTCTGAGGCTGCAGCCGTCGACCACGCGACAAACTTAGCCACAGACACACAAGCCCTATTGCCAGGGCCCACAAGAACGCAAAGCAGATCGGCTCTATTCCGCGCAGGTCCAAGTTCAGCGGGGGGTCCAGCCACATTTTCTGTGTCTTCCACGTGCAGCTAATTTTTGAAAAAAGGTACAAGGGAGAAAAAAAAGAAGAGGGGGAAAAGGCTGGGATAGGGAGAGAGGAGGGGGAGGGGGGGAGGGGGTGCGTCCCCCTTTTCCGTCTCTTCCCCCTCCCCTCACCTCACGTGTCCCAGCCTTTGCTTTTGTCAACAAAAGAAGCAAAGGGAAGTGAGGGGAAATGGGCCAGACGACAAGTAAAGTTGTTTGTATTCGGAAGGCCGCCAAAAAGAAATGGTTTCAAGACTTTCTAAATAGCACGGGAAACCAATTCCTTACGCGCCTGGATTCTAACGGCCCAGGGATCCAGATAAATCTACCAGATAAAGCTGGTTTGAGCGACGACGACAAAGTCCGGGTGCAGAACTTCCTTGATCAACTCAGGGTGCGGGGCTTCCTTGTACAAGTAAAAGGAAAAAGCCCATCGGTTTCGAACAATGGGATTAACCCCAATGAATGTTTCAATATCCTAAGCAACAGTCTCAAGCCTAAGAATGAAGGAAGAATGTGCAGAATGTGGCTTGCGTACGCAAAGAGCTTTGGGTTCGTAATCTTTACTGCCGAGAGCTCAAAAAATGGTATACGGCATGCAATCATAGAGTATGTTCATGTCTTCGCCAGCGTAAACACAGCTGATCCAAACACTATGCAAGTTTACAACGGTATTAGAACTGTCATCGCTCGTTACGCCCAAAGAAAATTGAAACTTGGCACGCTACCAAAGGGGACATCGTCAGAGAGCTTGGTGGTGCTAAAAGAAGGGGCACAATTCCCACCATGGCTAGCCACGTTGTCCCACGCTGGTGCAGTCAAGAGTGCCTTGCATATTAATGCGCGGCAGGGCGTCGAAAACCGCGTCAGCCCTGCCGATGATGATGATGACGAGTAGGTTGCTTGGCAGTGGAGGAGGGGGGGCGAGAAGGGGCGGGGAGATCGCTTGCTAGTTCTGGGGGCACACCCTCTGTCAAATGATTAAAAGAGGTATAGATTAAAAACTGGAAAAAAAAAGAGAGACGCATGCAAGTAGTCCAGAAGAAGAAGCCGGCCGGCCAGGTGCGCGAGGTGAAAAAGCGTCATCTGTACTACATTCGGCACCTCTTGGTCACGACAAACATAGACAGTCTAAGGAAAGATCCGGTGCTCGGCGACGCATTCCAGAGTTCCGCGGTGCCTTGGGTCAACGTGCTGCAGAGGCTAGAGCTGCGCGCTGCACAGAATCTGCTGCAGGAGCTAAAGCCCCAACCACGAGTGCTGGTGTGTTCGGTAATGCCGCACGCTATGCTTACAGCTTTGCTGGTTGCGGGAAAGTACGCGAGCAAGCATGACCTTAAGATCTATGTGCTCGGGGAGGTTGCGGAGGAAGCGTGCTGGAGGGACGGCGAGCATCGTTGGCGGCATCCAGCAGTGGGCACGCTCAGGCTGGAGACCTCTCAGCCCGCGGCGGAGCGCGTGTACTTAAGCAGGACCGCCACGCGGGAAACGGTGTTGCGAACGGTAGAGATTACACTGGCGCAGCTAGCCAGCACGTACCCCAATGAAGCGAACAGTTACTTGTCTTTGCTGAAGCTGGTCAGGCAACTGTTTTCCTTTGACAAGCTGCAGGGCTCTGACACGGCCGAGAGCTCTGCCGGAAGCGGACACCAGCCTTCGCCGGGCATCGTCATTCGCCCCTGCAGGAAAGAGGCCATCAAAAAAATCCTGGATATTTGGCACGCAGACGATGCTGCAGACTCAAAGAAAGGTTATTGTAATGCGTGGATAAGTACGCACGGAAATTTCATAGTCAACCGGTTAGAGCTGGAGACACCCGTCCAGAATCTGGCAGTGTGGGAACAAAAGACGACGAAGTCGCACCCGCCTCCGTCGGGGAAGGAGGAAATGGTTCTTTTATTGCATAAGCCCCAACATCGGCTGTCAGGCATGAGACACCCCAGCCTGCCTGCGGAGGACGAGATCAGACGCGACTGTGAAAAATGGGGAAATTCGTTGGCGCATTGGCGAAAGGTTAGCTGGGGAGATTACGAGAAGGCCCTGAAGGATTGGTACAAGGGAGAATTCGGCCGACTATTCGTTTGTGTACCCGGGAGGGCCGCAGCCGGAGCGTATTATTAAATATAACTCTTTTTCTTTCTCTCTTTTTTCCTTTTTGTTTATTTAATATGGTATCGACGGCGTCAAGTACCGTTTTATGTTTTTTTTTGTTCCGCCTAGCGAGATTTTGGATGATGTCCTCCGCTAATTCCGGATTCTTTCTTTCTACCTCTGGTCGTAAAGGCCAAAACTGTTCCTTAAGTTGCCTCTCTTTTGCTTGTAGCCAAGGACACGAACTCGCGTGTTGCAACAAAGCGCAGGCGACTTCCTCGTTGAGCTTGCATAGCTCCGCAAACTCCTCGGCCATGGGCGAAGCCGTGCTTCCTGCGTTCAGAGAAAAAGAGAGAGTTATGAGAAGGGCGGGGGGGGGGGGGGGGAGGGAAGGGGGGGGGTAGAGGGGCGGGGGGCAAGGAGGGGAGAAGAAGGTTGGGGGTACAACGACGTCGGTCTTCTTTATTTATTCATGACGTCCTCTTCCTCCTCCTCATTCCGGCAGCGCTTTGCGCTGCCGGAATAAATGTACTTCGTGCCCGCCTCCGCGCGCTACTCGCACGACGTAGAGGGTGGGCGCCTTGCCGCGCGGGCGGTCAACATACTAACATCCCTGGCTGCTTTTTGGCAAATGGCAAAAAAGCAGGAGCTTCCCAAGAAGAATATATATATATTTTTTAATTAATACGTGCATAAAAATTGCTTGGCAGAGTCGTAGATCTTTGATCAAGCCACACAAAAAAGAAGTAGAGGGGGGGGGGGGAGGGGAGGGGGGGGGGGGGAGGGGGAGAAGGGCAGGAGAGGGAGGGGGGGCAAGAGTAAATAGGTTTGGCTTCAAACTTTGCTTGTTAGAAACGGTGGCTAAGGTCGGCAAAATTTCTTCCTTGTTTTCAAGAATGGCTTGTCTCTAGACTTGTTTCTTCAGCCCGCTGGAGCGGGTTTTGTATTTCACGAAGGATAGACAAGCAAGGCGATTCAGCTTCTTTTTCTCCCCAAGCGCTACTGCGGGATTTGGGGATGCTTCGCATGCCTCGGAGTGGGATTATCGGTCGAGGTCGGGGGGCCTGGCCACGCTGGCGGGTGGTGTCATCGCATCGTATTCGGAGAGGCAGCGTGTTCCTTCAATCTCGACCAATGAAGCCCAGTCAAGGTGTTTGTCAACGATCATTAATGTGAGTAAGTCTATTCACAATTTCCTCAAGGAGGTGCCTGTGCATGAAGGGTTTTGCAGAGGAGCCTCCTACGATCTATATTGATAACTCGGCAACAGTTTTGGGGGCTAACACTAATATCTTTTCGAGGCGTCAGCGACACTTGGAAGTTAAGTTGGCTCACATCAACCATGAGGTGAAGGAGGGAAACGTGAAAGTATTCCATATTCGTGGTGCGGAGAATTCAACATCCACGACGCCTAAAAGTACTAGTCCCTTTTGCCTCAAGTGCATGAGGCAAATTGATAAAAGAGTGAGGCAAATTCCAGCAAGTTTTATGCTTGTTTTCTGTATTTTATTGATAATTAAACATTACTAGATAATAAAAAATGAAATTTAAATGAAATTTCAAGTTGGTAGGTAGTGAAAAGAAGCAAATATGGATGCAAAAAAAAGTGACATAGTGGCAAAATATTTGCCTCAAGTCTGCCTCGATTTTGCATCATTTTTGCATAAAAACTTATGTAATTTTCAACAAATAACTTTGTTTTAATAAAATAATGAATTTATATATGATTTTGTTGCATTTTTCACAAGAAAATATTGGTGGCAGGTGGCACCTGGTGACTCACATTTTCATGACTGGTGACAGTATTATTACACTAAGTCAAAATGGAAAAACATTAGTTCCAGCAAGTTTTATGTTTTTTTTTTATTGATAATTAAACGTTACTAAATAATAAAAATTGAATTTACTATGAAATTTTCAACTTGATCGGTAGTGAAAAGAAGCAAATATAGATGCAAAAAAAAAAGTGACAGCGGCAAAATATTTGCCTCAAGTCTGCCTCATTTTTGCATAAAAATTTATGTAATTTTCAACGAATAACTTTGTTTTAATAAAATAATGAATTTATGTATGATTTTGTTGCAATTGGCACAAGAAAATATTGGTGGCAGGTGGCACCAGGTGACTCACATTTTCGTGACGTCACAAAGTTATTACACTAAGTTAAAATGGAAAAACATTAAGCAAGCACGTCACAACACTTAATATATTGTTTTTCTTTCATAATTAATCATGGAGAATCTAAATATATATAGTTTATTATTAATAATAATAATATTAAGATCATTAACTTCAGTTGAAAATTGCTACATTATTTTTTCAAAATTTCCCTAAGTCATATATTAATACAACCAATACCGACTGTTTTCCAGCGCAGATTTAATTACAATTGATTTCAGTGATTATCAAAAGCGTATTTAAATTACACACATATATATATAATTAGCAACAAGTCTTTAATAAATTTGACTTCATTTTACGCAAACACTGTTGAATAAAAAACTTCAAGTTGCCACTCACAAAGTCGAGTAAACTGGAGAGCTCAAAAGGTAAAATAAAATGGAGGAATTCAATAAGGAGATGTGAAGCGTAAAAGAAAAAACAAAATACTAATAAAACATTCGTTTCAGTATGGTATCCCTAGCAAACTTATGTTGCTGGGCGAGCATTTGCTGCTCGACAAGAAGGTGGTAATCCCACAGCTCTGCTTCACGGCGTGCATGAGTTGGTAATATGCGTGGCTGTGATTTTGAATAGTGGGTGACTGCATTTTGGCTGCTAACATTTTCATCTACTTCCTCAAGCAATTGCGCACCTGTACGTAAAACACTTGCAACGACTGGCTTGGATGCTTGTTGAGCATGTGCAAGCTGCTGCTTAAGGATTGCTATTTCCTCTTGTAACTTATTTGCTTGAGCTTGCAGCTTTTTTTTTTCAGACTCTGTTTCAGCCTGACTCGCATATGAATCAACGGGGGAGATGTTTGTGGCGGATGCGGAAGAGACATTTGCGGCTGGTCCAGCGGAATGATGACAATTCGGGTTGCTAGTCACTAGCTGACGCTGTTTCAACAAGGCCTCAAAAACGCCCGTGATCGATTGAAGTGTCAGCGGTGGCTCCTTATGGTCAGGCGTGGGTCCATGATCATCATTGGGCTTGGATCTATCATCGGACTCGGGGTCATCCTCAGGCTTGTGTTCCTCACTACCATCATCCTCAACAGGCAACTGAGGTAACTGAGGTACTTTAGACTTTTTCTGTTTCCCTTGCTTGCTCTTGCGTGACCCCTTAGTACTAGCAGCCGCTGCCTTACTGGTACTGGTCTTACTGGCCGGCTTCTTGCTAGCCTGCAACAAATCAAAATAAATTGGAAGGACTATCAGAGATATCGAGGGCAGAATTTCTTGGAACCTGGTTGGGCGGAGTAGGTTCAGGCTTCACCTTTACCACACGTTTAGGTCTGCCATTCGGCCACTCACCTGCTACCTGAGGCTGGTCATCAATGAAAACAAAATCATATATACGTGGCAGAGTGTCAAGCGGCCGCTGCGGTACCACACCGGTAGTAGGATCTGGTTCGGGTGAACTCATTAATGCCAAAGCTGGGGTGATTTCTTGGTCCCATACCTCCGGGTCGCAATCACCGACAGCCTTCGATCGGTCGGCGTCGATGGCTTTCTGACCAATAAACTGAAACTGGCGGAAAGTAGTGTTGGTACCCGGAACCTTTACCTTTCGAGAAATAAAAAGCGTCTTCTTTACATCAGTGATGTCTTTCTGTTTCCAATTCAGAAATTGCTTTGACAGCTTCACCACCGCCCTGTGCACATAACCATGAGATTGATTGCAGAAAATACAATGCAACTGACCCGCACGAGATAACTTCTTCACCCTCTCTGGTGATGAGCAGTTTGCGGGGCCGGGTGTTCAAATTCTTCATATTCTTACTCTTCAGCTCTGCGAGAACTGCAATCTTCTGACGAGTAGGGTTGTCGCCAGGGGTTGCATATTCCAACAGAGTTCTGACAGCAAACAACAGGAGAGATGAAAAAAAAAGTGCATTCATATGGGGGGAGGGGGGGTGGTACGCTATGCAGAAGTCCCCTTTGTCAAAAGAATGGTTGTTGGTTGATCGGCAAAAGAAAGCATCGGGTGCAATGCCTTTGGGGGGCACGGTGTCAACACCATCGACATCGATTAACGGGGGAGAGGCAGACTTCAAAGGATCTCCCTCCGGCAAACTTGACTCTGGCTTCGGCGGCAAACTGGACTCTGGCTTCTGCGAAGCGGACTCTGCTTCAGCCACCTTGCTTTTCGACTCTGCTTCATCCTCCGTGCTTTTCGCTTTCGAATCTGACGATTCTGGAGTAATGGTCTTATTCTCTGTGTCTTTCACTTCATCCGAACCAGACTGAGTACCGGCCGGCTTGTCTTGTTTTATTTCTTTCAGTGCTTCATTTCTCAGTCTTTCTTGTTCTTCTTTTGCAGCTATGTCTGCTAGTCTTTTTTGTTCTGCTTTTTCCTCTGCATCTTTCTGTTTCCTTTGCCTTTCATCTGCTTCTAGCCTGTCTTTTTCTTCTTTTTCTTTCCGTGCTTGTTCTTTTCTAGCCTTGTCTTGTGCTTCCGCCTTCCTTTGTATCTCATCTAACTGCTTCCTCCTCTTTTCCTCGTCTTCCTTCGACAATTTTTCTCGTGTTGGTTTCTTTTTCTTCTCTGTCTTGGTTTTTATCTCTTTCTCTTTCTCTTTGTCTCCTCCCTCTTTGTTGTCAATCTTTTTCTTCTTCTTATTTGGCTCTTTCTCTTTGTCTCCTCCCTCTTTGTTGTCAGTCTTTTTCTCTTTCTCTTTCTCCTTCTCTTTCTCTTTCTCTTTGTCTCCTCCCTCTTTGTTGTCAGTCTTTTTCTTCTTCTTCTTCGGCTGATCTGCTACTTGTTCATCGTGGAATCGTTTCACTGTTTTCTTCATTCTTTCTTCTTTCTTCTCTCCTCCCTCTTCTTTCCATTCTACCTTTGCCTTGGGTTTTCGTTCCGCACCCTCAAGGGTCGTCCAACGGCAGATCCACCCGGCGGGGACGTCGTTGAAGTTGGCAGGAAACTCCCACAGAGGCCTCCTTGCCTTGAGAAAGGACTCTTCGTCCACGGTCCCCGAGTACTTGAACTTCTCCTTGCCTTGTCCAGCCTTGCCCAGGTGAAGCCAGTTGTCGTGGCTGTCGACTTCGATGAAAACGTCTCCAGTCATCCTTGACTTCTTGTAACCAATAAGCGTGACAACCTAAACAAAAAAGGCCAAGGGGGAAAAAAAGGGAATGACTTGGTGCAGTGACGCAGAGGTTGAGTTGGCAAGCATAAAGTGGACTTACTTTGGACATACTGTCTTCCTTGCTTTGCTTTGAACACTCGACTTTTGGGGCTGGTTGTGTGGGGTGTTCGAAAAAGGTTCAACTGGTCACAGTCAGTCCGGCCAGAAAAATGGTAGTCCGAACGGCAGATGACTGAGTTGAAGTTTTTTGCGACCGGTGGTCGCTATAGACCTTTTAGAGATTGGGGTCATGGGGAGAAAATATGAGGACTTTGTTGTGCTCGGCACTTTTTCATGCTGTTTTATGCATTTTTCTTGGAAAACATTTA
This sequence comes from Paulinella micropora, assembly GCA_019918135.1. NCBI lineage: Eukaryota > Cercozoa > Imbricatea > Euglyphida > Paulinellidae > Paulinella > Paulinella micropora. Next base: position 87,893 of record WBZZ01005203.1, read on the forward strand.
TGGCAAACCTCCTCATTTGCGTTCCTCCTTCATCTCCCTTTTTTTCCCGGTTCCAAACCGTGTCCTTGGGTGTGTGTCAGGAATCAGCGAGGCAAATCATTTTTGCCTCGCACTTTCCAAGTCGGGGGCCTCCTGTTGCTGTTTCGGCTCAGACACAGCATTACAGGTAACCAATCTTACTCATTTTTTTCTGTCTTATGCGTGGCCTATTTCTTTTTCACTGCATTTTTGTGCATGCATTCACTTCTGGAACTTGCTAGGCAAAACCCATTTTGCCTCGCATTTTCCTTAGGCTGCACCTAGTTGGCCATGTGCTGCAAATCCTTGCATTAGCAGGTACTCATTTCTATTCTTTTCAGCCTTTCTTGCACATGTGCTTTTTTTTTTTTTGCTTCTGTGCAGTGCTTCCTTGCAGGATAGCAACTTGCGAGGCAAATTCCCCCCCCCCCCCCCCCCTCTCTCTCTCTCTCTTTCTCTCTCCCTCTCTCTTTCTCTCTCTCTCTCTCTCTCTTTCTCTCTCTCTCTCTCTCTCTCTTTCTCTCTCTCTCTCCCTCTCTCTCTCTCTCTCCCTATCTCTCTCCCTCTCCCTCTCCCTCCCTCCCTCCCTCTCTCTCTCTCTCTCTCTCTTTCTCCCTTGCACTTTTGCTTTTGCGTTGCTGCACTGCGCGGTTGATGACGGACCTGACGATTCGATCGTCCTTGCGGGGAGAGGGAAGGGTCACTTGAATCCCCTAACGAAGATCTTTGTTGGACCTTGCTCCATCAAAAGTTTTTCGTTGAGCAAGAGAATGAGTCCGTGGCAGATGGTATCTTTCACCTTCAGGACACATTGGATTTTCCTCAGATTTTTGCATACGTCTCAGCGGAGTGGGGGGGCCAATCTCGCAAGCTGGTCTTGAGCGGGCCAGTCAGTCCGGATGGCCCCAGTGAAAGTTTGGTAAGGAAAGTGTGGCGAGCAGAGTTCGGCAAGGTCAAGCCGATTCGGAAAGGCGACTTCGCGAAATGTGGGTTTTGTACCGAGCTTGCAGCTGCACACAAGGCAGGGTAAAACTTAATTGTGATGGTGTGATTTTTTTATGTATTTTTTGCCCCCTGTCCAGATTCAAGACTAAAGCTGAGGCTGATAAGTGGCGGACGGATAACCGCATTCATAATAAGATCCACCGCGAGTATGCACATGACAAAAATTTCATCCTGGTTCATTTACCCAACATCGCTCATGGACCTAACGCAAATGTGACATTTTTGTATTGGCTCTTGCGTTGGGAACTTTATCACCCCCACACCAAAGCTGCCATGAAATTGTATATTGACTGGGACGGTGGTATTGAAAACACTGCCGACACAACTATGATGTTTCTCTGTCATATTATCCAACGGAAGTGGAGAAATCACATTGAGACTCATAGGATGGTGACTAAGCATTCCCATTCTGTACAGGACCAGAAATTTTTTGTGCTGCGCTATCTAGGATATAACACTACACTCATGACTACGAATTTTGCACAAGCATTTTTCAAGCTAATGTTAGGCTTTAAGAAAAACAAAGAATCATACTGCCTTTTGCTTTTAGCTTCAGAGTTTGATTGGGAGGCGTATTTCCAAGGTAGCGTGAATCCCAGCCTTAAGTACTGGAATAGGCCTTTGGCCTGGCAATACTTGGCGGGGAGCTCAGAGAGCGGGTACATGCCCCGTCAGGGTGAAAACATGGGGGGACGCCCAGAAATATTGGCATGGTGTGAATGATTCTGCAGACTGTGAAGACATTCGGCCGTACATCAAGGAGCCAGGTACTTACTTGTGCTTTCTTTTTTTCTTGTCTCATGTACATTCGGTGTGCAGCATCCGACCGTCCAAAGAAGCTAGCTAATTCCCTGTGGGTGACCGATAAAATCAAAAAGGACGTGCGGTATTTAGCGGGTAAGTATTGCTCCCGGGAAGAGCAGGAGTGGTTCGATGAGGTCCTTGATCATTCGCAGCTTACCAGAATAATTTGGGACGGATTCGAAGGTGAGGGGGGTTTGCCAGGCAGACCGGGCCATTTTGCGATGAAGGATAAGTCGGGGCATGAGTGGCTAGCACATTTTCGCGTTCTGGACGATTTGCCAGAGGATGTGTGGGGAGTGCCTCCAGATCGAGCAGAGGTGCAGGAAAACGTAAGTAAATTGACGGAGGAGGAGCGGCTTTATGTGGCCAGGACTTCGTTTGTGAACGAGGGCGCAGCACCCGTTCATCCCGCTTGGTACGGAGCAAGGCATCTCAATGAGGAAGAAAAAAGGCACCACGATTTTGATGATGAAAGCAGTTTTCCCGCTCCACATTTACGGGTTACTTCCATTCTTGCTGAAAATCCCACTGAGGAGGGTCTTAAGAAAGCTACCGTGAAAGAACTTAAGTCGTGGCTGGCAGAGAAGGGCCAGCGACGAAGTGGTTCAAAGCCTGTTCTTGTTCAAAGAGTATTGTCTGTGTTTGCTGATGATTTAGAGCAGGTGCGCAGAGCTGAAGGTGGGGCGCAGCAGCAACCTGCTGGTGGCCGCAGGCGTGCAGGTGGTGGTCGATTACGTAAGCGGCGGAGAATTGGTAGCACGAGAAACAAAAAGCGTCTTCATCTAGCTCCGATGATAGTCCCCTTCTGTCAGCTTCCAGCATAAATCAGAGAAATCGTCCTCATTCTGCCTCTCGTGTTCGTGTCCGACGTCAGTTTGCTAGGGTCTTTGCTTGCAGTGACGAAGAACGGGAGGCTGCAGCGATTAGAGAACAAAATCTTAGGTCGGATATGTCTGCCTCTTCATCAGAAGAATGGGAGCCTGTAAATGCGCTAAGAGACCTTCACTAAATCATTTCTCTATTGAATTTGTAATTAAATCTGCGCTGGAAAACAGTCGGTATTGGTTGTATTAATATATGACTTAGGGAAATTTTGAAAAAATAATGTGGCAATTTTCAACTGAAGTTAATGATCTTAATATTATTATTATTAATAATAAACTATATATATTTAGATTCTCCATGATTAATTATGAAAGAAAAACAATATATTAAGTGTTATGACGTGCTTGCTTAATGTTTTTCCATTTTAACTTAGTGTAATAATTTTGTGACGTCACGAAAATGTGAGTCACCTGGTGCCACCTGCCACCAATATTTTCTTGTGCCAATTGCAACAAAATCATACATAAATTCATTATTTTATTAAAACAAAGTTATTCGTTGAAAATTACATAAATTTTTATGCAAAAATGAGGCAGACTTGAGGCAAATATTTTGCCATTGTCACTTTTTTTTTTGCATCTATATTTGCTTCTTTTCACTACCGATCAAGTTGAAAATTTCATAGTAAATTCAATTTTTATTATTTAGTAACGTTTAATTATCAATAAAAAAAAACATAAAACTTGCTGGAACTAATGTTTTTCCATTTTGACTTAGTGTAATAATACTGTCACCAGTCATGAAAATGTGAGTCACCAGATGCCACCTGCCACCAATATTTTCTTGTGAAAAATGCAACAAAATCATATATAAATTCATTATTTTATTAAAACAAAGTTATTTGTTGAAAATTACATAAGTTTTTATGCAAAAATGATGCAAAATCGAGGCAGACTTGAGGCAAATATTTTGCCACTATGTCACTTTTTTTTGCATCCATATTTGCTTCTTTTCACTACCTACCAACTTGAAATTTCATTTAAATTTCATTTTTTATTATCTAGTAATGTTTAATTATCAATAAAATACAGAAAACAAGCATAAAACTTGCTGGAATTTGCCTCACTCTTTTATCAATTTGCCTCATGCACTTGAGGCAAAAGGGACTAGTACTTTTAGGCGTCGTGGATGTTATTCGGCTGACATCAACACGAAGCAGAAGAGTCTTGGTCCGTTCAAGGAGAAGCGTGATGCAATCCGTAACCGTACGTTTGCTAAGGGATTGAAGACGGTTGATACCCGTTTCTTCGGTATGAAACCAAAATAAGACTTTTGTACTTAAGTTTTATTCGGACCTTAACTAGCTGTTAATATAGGACTTAAAAGGGAGCAGTGATACATTCCTGTATCGTATTAAAGTAATTCCTAGTATTAATAGACAGTCCGGTCCGGTAATTAATATTATAGCCATTAGGGATTATGGATATAGGCAATATAGGATATGACTTGAAGTGTTTTATGTTTGATTTTGATTATTAAAGAGTAATCAGTTCTCGTAGGATTGGGAACATATAAAAGTGTCTGCCATTGTTAGGTGACCGGATATTATTAATATCTTACTGTGGAGCAGTACCTAGCGTTCCTATTAGCGTGCGTGGCGTCGGTGTGCGTTATCGCGGTGATACACTTGCTAATTCAAGTCATCGCGGTCGACAAGGGGAAAGCATCGGAGAAGTAGTCCGTTGGAGGCATAATGGGTGGCTGAGAAGGTGCGCGAGCTGGAGGCCGGGCTAAGGGCGAGGACTCTTGCTCTTTAGGGACGGTTACGCGCTGGCGGAAGATCGTCAAGGGTGTGGTGCCGTAGTAATCGATCAGTGCTTGCAGCTTCGGCGAGTCTGTACTAGTGCGGGGCGCGCTCTGGCGCGGCGGACAGCGGGGCTGGGGGCCATGCGCAGGCTGTATGGGTGCTGAGAGAAGCTGACAGAGGACTCGGCGCCCGCGCTCCTTTTCTTTTCGTCTACTATCGGGCGGGGAGCGTGGCGCGGGGTCGCCAAGCCATCGGTGGCTAACAGCGCTCCACCGTTGTACGTACCTCGCTGCGGGGACCGTCTCCATTCTTTGCCTGGTTTTTCCTCTTTGCCTTGTTCCTTTTCTAGTTTCTTTTCTTTTGTTTCTTTTTCTTGTACCGACGGTTACGCGGCCGTGCCGGGTGCCTCGTTATTCGGCGGTTGTTCGGAGCAAAGAGCCGTCGCGGGGGCGTCTGGTAGCAAGGGTTTGCAGGAACAGGCGCCAAACGACGCCTGCGACATCTGCATGGCTACCAAATGGGCCCAGCTGGTCGGTACGAGAGCGGCCAAGACGCCCAATGCAAAAGCCCACGGAGCCAGTTGGGCTGTCGGAAGAAGCCGGAGTGCGGACAGCGAGAGCCGCAGCCAGACCGCCAGGTAAGCCGCGCAGAGTAAAGCGCCCAGCCTCGTTACCTGCCGGAGGCACTTAAGCCGCGACGACATGGTTTTCAGCCGTGGGGAGCAGTGCTGCGCCTCGCTCCCCAGCACTCCCGCAGCCTGCTGGCGGCGGCGGCCCAGCACCAGCCCTAGCTGGCGTATTTGCAGGTTAGCGCGACAGCAGCCAGCCGCCATAGAGCTGTGCTGGCAGCAAAAAAGCCTCTGCCGGCCAGCTCAGCCCGGTGGCGAGGGAAGACCCCGTACAGACGACACACAAGACAAGACGCAGGAACCGGGGCTGCGAGGGTGTGCTCTTACCCAAGTAAGCCAGACCAATCGGGTAGCGTTCTAGATATTCAAGCCAGACGTGCCAGGCTAGCGGGAACGGCGTGCCACGGTAGGCCAGCGGGGGCTCCACTCCCTTTTTGCACAAGAGTATGAGCGCAAACCCGTGCGCCAAGTTCCACACCCATATCCGCGGCAGCGTGAACAGGGCTATCTCGCTCCAGCGGCGGTCTTTTCCGCCAATCAACTGCAGGCCTGAAAGCCAGGCCAAGCCACAAGTAAAGGCCAGGACACCTACCAAGCCGTGCCCTAGAGAAAAGCCGCGCATAACAAAAGTCCGGTCAGGCGCATACAGAAAGAAAAAGGAAGTCAGGCTTCTTGTTTCCACCTTTTTTTAAAATAATTATTACTAATACTACCATCAACCAAGAAAGACAGTACGGATGGGATGGCGTGGAGTGGGAAGAGAAAACAAAAGGATGGAAGGGGAGGGGGAGAAAGAGGAAGCAGGGTTGGGGTCAGGTTCGCCGCGCGGGTAGAGCAGGGGCTCCCGAGGGTTTTGGCTCCCTCCGCTTAAACACTAGCATACGAAAGGTCTCTGCAGTGGGTCCCGCCATGGACACCGGCGCGTGGCACTCTAGTACAAAGTCTGACAGGACTTCGTTGACTTTCATATCCACCAAATCGCGGTGCCGATCAATAGGAAAGCGTAGCGCACGCGCCGGTCCCTTTGTATTATATTTAGCAGAGCTTCCTTGTCCGGCGGTTTCCAGCCTGTATAGAAGCTGAAAAGTGCAATACTAGAAAGGGCAGCGCCCCGTGCCGGGCCGTCGTCGGGCAGAATCTTAGCCAAGGTGAAGCCCTCGTCGCAGACCGTGTCCCAGGAGATCTGCGGCCGCGTAGCCCTGGCCAGCACACCTTGCAGCCTGGTGAGCATCGAGCTCCAGGCGGTGGTCTGGGTTGCTGCAAAGTCTCCGGGGTCAAACCCGTACACCGCCCGAAAGCCCATCACGCCCGCGATATTGACCGCGTGCCCCTCTCCGGCCCCAGCGTCCACAAAGATCAGCTCGCCTTTTTCTTTTTGCAAGTAGTAGTCCAGCAGCGCGTACAAGAGGGGGCGTGCCGTGCCCTGTGTACCGGACTTTTTCTGGTTGCGCGCGCAGGGCGAAGAGCGCCTGATCATGACGGCCGAGGACGCCGCCTCCTTGCCCAGCGGCGAGGCCAGCGGCCTCCCCGCGGGGCGGGGGCTCTGGTTTCCCCGAGCCGTGAAGTTCCAGCGCGCCCAGGAGCTCGGGGTCGGCATCCCGGGGGGCGTCTACCTGCACCTGCAGGTACGCGCCCTCGGAGCCCTGCGGCGAGTCCCGTACCATCTCCAGCAACAGCAGACAGACCCAAACCACGAAGCGACCGACCAGCTCCTCCGACAGGCGGCCGCGCGCCGAGGCCTGGTTGGGAGGGTCGTGGACCAAAAGAAAGTGCCTGGCCGGCGCCTTGCCGTCGTCGAAGAAAAGTCCACGCAGCTCCGGGGGGACGTGCGCAAAACTAGCCGCGCTGCCTAAGTTAGCCAGGTAGCGGAACACGCGCCCCAGCGTCTCGCTTGCGCTATTCTCCGAACTCAACAAGTAATACCACCAGCGGCCGAGCTGCAAGACGGGTGCCGGCAGCGGCCCCCGCCGCAACGCGCAGTGGCTGAACGTCAGCCCGTCCAACCACTGCGCGGGCGCCCCCTCCGCGCACAGCCGCAGTTCTTGGAACACCGCCAGCGCCCAGCTCTGCGCGGGCCGCAGCACGCAAGCCCTGTCTCGCAACCGGCTCCCATAGAAGCACAGAAAGAGTGCTAGCGCGTTTGACAGCCTCAGGGTAGACGACCGCACCCGCGGCTTCGTGCTCAGCGCGCTGGCTCGCTGCAGCCAGCGCGCTGTGCCAGAGACCAAGAAGCGCCGTCGCTCTCTGTCCCAAGTAAAGATTTCGGGCCCCAATTCAAACATGCACAGGCGGCACGCCGCCCACAAGAACCGAGCCAGAAAGTCACACAGCTCGCCCTCCCAGTACTCGCGCGCGCCGCCGGCCCGCCCCCCCACCTGCTGCCACGGAGCTTCTTGTGCCGGCCCTGTCATAAGTCCGGGCAGCGGTTCGCCAACCTGCAGACGGTGCACCAAGCCCGCCGCCTGCAGGACCACCGCGAGGATCGTCGGGAGCAGGGTGGTAGCGGTCGACAGTAGTCGCAGGGGCGCGGGCGTAGGCGTGACGACGCGCGCCGGACTCTTGCTCTTCCTGACAACTTGCAGGTAGTAATCAAAGTTAGAGCTTGCGCCCGGCACCGATGGTGGCCACCATAGTCTGGCCAGGCTGAGCACGGGCTCCTCCTGCGCAAGCGTCTCTATTTGGCCGGCGACGGCCGCTAGCCCCGCCCGACACAGCGCCGCTTCGCAACGCAGCGCGCTGAACAGCGCGGCCAGCACCAGCAGGTTTGATAACGTGCACGCTCGCTTGCACAGCAACTTCTCCTCGCGCCTCGTCGTACGCGACATTGCCAGCTCTTGCGCGTGTGCTAGCGCCGAGTGGGAAAACAGGTACTGTTGCCTTCGCTCGCTCCAGCACAGCGAACTAGGCCCGAGCTTCGAAAGCAGCAGGTTGTCGCAGCACCCCCAAGCCAGGCGCTCCACCAGGGCTGCCAACGCGGCCCCCCGCCCCGCCTGTGCCCCTCCTTTATCCTTGCCTATCTCTACACCTGCCCATTCGCTGCACAGCCAGAACTCGTCCGGCTTCTTTCCCTTGCTCGTCTTCACCCGCAAAAGACAGCCTACCGCGGGCGTGCATCCCGTAGTTAGGTGCATGTACTGTTGCAGCGCCGCCTTTTCCACTAGCACGGGCAAGCTGGGGTATTGCACAAAGGCATACGTCACGTTCTCCCTCTCCAAAGTATGAAATCTGGGCAGCCCACTGTCACGTGGTGGCAGCAACGACGATGTCCAAGCTAGTTTGCCCACCTCTTGGCATTGACACTTTAGACGGGGACCTGCACGGCGGGCCTTCCGCGATGGGCCGCGTCTTCCGCGTCCCATCATAGTAAAGAAGCTCGGGCGGGCACAGCGCTGGCAGCCTGCTTATCTTCTCTCCTCTTTACGTTTTCTTTCCATTTTACAATCCAACGTTGCCGAGCGGCAGGAGGGCTGTACTCGTAGTCTCGAACAGTTTTGGTTTTTATTCGACAACGCTCGCACACCAAACTTGCTTTCTCGAGGACGTTCAACAGCGCCTGTAGCTGCAAACCAACTGAATCCATCGTCGGGGCCTCGTCGTCTCGAACACGTTCACCTCTCTCTCTCTCTCAAACCTTTTTACACACACAGCCCGCTAGCGCGGGCTGAAGGGGGAGCTCGGGGGGGGGGGGGGGGAGGGTGCCTTGCCCCCCGCTCTCTCTCATCCCCCCCCCCCTCTCCTCCCCTCTCCTTCTTCCCCCCCCCCCCCTTTCTCCCCTGCTCGCCTAGTGGAATGCTGGTCCTCGCCGGCCTGATCCCTGGCAGGCGGGGGACGTCCAGACCCTGACTTCTTCCTTTCTTAGCTCTGCAGCTTTAGCCAAAGCGTCCAGACCCCCCTGTTGCCGCCATTCTTGCTGTATTCGCAGCATTCCCGCCTATGTAGCTTGCAATTGTCTCTGTAGTCGCTGTGTTTGCGTCTTTTCAGCTTGCAGTCATTCCTCTAATTGCATTGCTCGCTCTTCCTGAGCTAGCAGCCGTCGCTCTAATTCCACTATTCGCGCCTCTTGATCTTCGGGTCGTCGGTCTATTGGCTCCTGCGGCTGCTGTCGTCGTAATAAGGTTGGTGATTGCAGCTGCCGAGGGCTTGAATACTCATTGACGAGTTCTTGCGCCTTTCTCGCTCCATTGCAGCTCTGCTATTTCTTCCTGATGCATGAATAGCTTGAGCTCTTGCGCATGATCCTCCGCGTGCTGAGAATTCAGCCAGGTTGTCCACTCGCTACTCCAAACTAAATAATGATCATAGAGCGGTTTGTAGGTGCGCTTCCCGCCTGTCTTCACCTGCTGCACCAGCAGACTCGCTAGGCGGCACATTTGTTTTAAATTATCGTTCCATTTCTTTTGCTCTTGCTTCAACACTTCCAAACGAGGGCCTTCCCTTTGTGATAGTTTAGCCCACCATGCATCGGAATCTTTCTTTGCGTCTCCTTCCGCCTTTGCCAGAACAAGTGTCTGTTTGTTATATATATTTGCCGTCCGTAGTTGTACCTTTCCCGGTTCCTTTGCGCGGAGCTTTATCAAAATATAAATAGATGGTGTGAATGAGTTTTAGTGGTGATTCCTTGATGGCCGTTATGTGTAGTGCGGACATACTCTGTTGCATAAGATCGCAGGCTGCCCGCTTCTTCGCCAGCTTCGACTCGATATCCTTCAGCTTTGCCGTGGTGGCAGCCCAGCGCCTCCCGACCAACACAAGCGCAGTCAGAAAGGCTCCCACCTCAGCGACCAACTCGTCATCATTCCATGTCTGTGCTGGCAAGCGCTCGGCGATTTCGTTTGCTCCGCGGAAGCGTAGCCAACCAATCCCGAGGTTGGCGGGCTTCTCGAGAAAGGCCTTCCCTCGCGCAAATCCGTGATCCGACCTGTCGAGCCGGAAATGGCGAGGCTGCTTGAGCGCCGTCTGGCTCAGATTGCCGAACAAGCAGCAGCCCCCCGCCCCTGAGCGCCCCGCAGCTCTTGCGACCACCACCTTGCGACCACCCGCAAGTTGTGAGTATTTTGGATAGTGGGGGGCTGTCCCGCAAGTCCCAACGAGCCTTCTAGGTTAGTCCACAACACGTCAAAGTACGTGGGCGGAAGTAACCCCAGACTACTCGCCGTGAGGCTCAGCAAGTTAGCGAGGTTGACGGCCTGGGGGTGCTCCGCAGCACTCGGGCCTGAGCCCCCCCCGGCCCCAATCTGCCTGAAATACCTAGGCCTCACGTTGCCCAGCACGAGCGACTTGCTTGTGTTACAAAAGATCGTGTCCGCTGGCGCCCAGTTAGCAAGCATGGTTTTCATAGCCGCCAGTGCTTTCAACAGCCTGTCGACAAACCCCGTAAACCGCTGGATTCCCACCCCGGGCAGCGCTTCTGCTGCGTATGCCAGTAAATCGGTCTCCTCATGGGGCCCGCAGCCAGGGGTGAAGGCCATCGCGATCCAATGGTTCAGGGCACTGTCCATGGCTCGCCCGTTCCCGTTCGAGGGCGCCGAGGAGGATTTCTCCTTGATATTGAGGAAGCCGTAGACCTCAGGCGCCAGCCCCTGTTTTTGGAAGTGTCTTGTAGTTGTAAGCTGTTGACCAAGTCTGCGACCAGCGGCGCCGCCTCGCCTTTGGTCTGCATTTTCTGCAGACACAAGCCCCCCTGCCCGGTCTCGACGGACAACGCGAGGCGATCACTGACAGGCCAGTTTCGCCCCAGGCCGTACAGGCTGGCTAGGTCTTGCTGGGCAATAACCAGGCAGCGAATGTTTGCAGGCCAGACTTTCTTCATTTCCGCAGCCAGATCAGTGTTTCGGAGCGCAAGAAGCCTGGAGGCTAGGCCGGAATCGTCCTCGCGCGATTTATGCTCTTCCACTTGCAAGGGAGTCCACCCTTCGAGCAGAGGTTCTACCGCTTCGGCCGATTGGTTTGGTAGTACGCCGGCCTTTCTTTGATGCTGCCAACATAATCTCTTTAGCAGGCCGATCAGCTGCACGACGTGCCCGCGCTTAGCCTGTACTCTAGCCCGCTTGGTCGGTGGGTTCATGGCAAATAATCTTCGCTGGGGGACAAAGGCCCTTTTAACAATGGAGACAACATGTCTTTTATCCTTTGCTGAGTGCACTTTCCTCTCCCGCGCGCGCGCGCGGGAAACGGATGGTGAGGGGGGGGGTGCGCCCCTTTCTTTTTTTCTCCCCCCCCCCCCCCCCCCGCGCCCACAGCAGGAAAAGAGCGGAGGATACCAGACGGGGTTCACATCATGTCGCGCGACAAGAGACGCAAGCTTGCGCAAGAAGACAAGGGCGGGGGCGGCGCGTCGACGGGCGAACGAGAAAGTGATTTGCGGCTCCTCTGCGGACAGCTCTGGGTGCCGAGCGACGACGCGCGCTATGATGCTTTTTTGGCTCTGCCCTGGGCGACCAAGCAAGACTATATCCTGACCTGCGCGCGAATGGTCGAAACGCTTTCACAGTGCAAGCAGTGGCAGGAACCCGCGTGAGCTGAACAGCTCAGAGGGCGGGTCGAATCATTGAAAGCCTCGTTGTCCGAGGTACCTAAAAATCCTAGAGACAACGCTCGCTTGCATGAAATGAACGTCGCCCGGGCGCTTGATCGCGTCTGCAGGTCCTGGGGCGGAGATCTCTCGGGGGTCCACGTGGTGGACACAGCCGCGCGCGTTCACAGCGGAGGTGCGGATCTGACGGGTGCAGGGGCTTTTTAAGGGCGAGGCCCGCGAGGTCTGGCTAGAGCTCAAATCCAACAGCGCCAACACGCTCGTTGGAACAGCTGCCCTTGAGGCTCTCCTAGCCAAGGTCGCAGCAGCGCCGGAAAGCGGGCCCCTGGCGGGTGCTGTGCTGTGTGCACAGGGCGCAGTTGCCAAGTGCAGTTCGTTGCCTGAGGTTTATTGGGCTGGCTCGCGCCCTATCATCGTGTTGTCACACCTAGGCAGCGAGAGCCCTTGCCCCGATCTGCTCGTGTTTAGTCAGGTTTCTGCTTGTGTCGTTGCGGGCTAAAACGGCAGAGGCAGGAGCTGATAGCTGTGCAGGCCCGAAGAAGCCCCAGCAGGAAGATTGGGTAAATAGCTTTATGCAAAAGCTGCGTGATGTGAGCGTCATAATCGCGAAACAATCCTCCAGCTTGAGGCTAGCCGAGAAGCACGTTCAGGCCGCGCGCAAGGCAGGAGAAGGTTTGCTGGGGAACTGCAAGTGTTTTTAAGCCCGATCGATGAATGAAACAGCAGAGGAAACGGAGTATAGTTTTTAATTAAAAGTTGCTTCGCCTGAGCCTTCATGCTGTACAGGGGGAGGGACGCCCCACCCCCCTCTCATTTCCTCCCTCCCCCCTCCCCTCCCCCCCCCCCCCCACCCCCCTCTTTCTCTTCTTCTCTGTCTCTCTCGTAACACTTTGGAAGTTCCTTGGAGCCTAGTTATTAAATCAAACATGCCCCTGAACACAGATGACAACGCAAATATTAATAACGATTGGCCTCCCCCGCCTCCTCGGAACAGACCAGCCGGGGCCAGCTCCAAGAGAAAACAGAGTGCCAAAGGGGAAACCAAGGTTACCACAAGCCTTGAACTGGACTTTAAACCAGGGCCGAATTTATATCAATATATCAACCTAAACGGCCTTGGAGCCGAGGAACTAGCGGCTCTGCGAACACTGCTGGACAGCCGAGCTGGCCACAAAGCTAACGAACCAGCGCCCAGGCTGGTCTTCCAAAAGAACAATTGCCTCTTTACCAACCCACAGATAGAAGAGCGTTGGAAAATCGGGGGGCCAGCAGTGCCAATAATTGACGACTGGGTCCACCGGGTAGCCGACGAGCTACCCCGCCTGCGACCTCCTCTGATCAACCCCCCGGTGGCGTGGCTGGCGCTACCAGTGCCAGACCAGGACGCAAACAACGCTAGCAGTGCGACGAAGCACACGGCTAGCGTCATCAGCGTCGTCTCTGCCGGCGGACAGTCGTCGTCGGAGAAAAAGGCGACCAAGCTGCTGGCCCTCTCGCAGATGCCAACCCCTCCCACCTTTGGCATAGCAACAGAAGGTTACAAGACAACCGCATATGCCCTGGTTGAACCTCACCGCAACCTCCGCGTTGTGCTTAACTGCATATTTGGGTATATTACTCCAGGGACTTCTGGAGCAAGGAGACCGCTCCGAACTAGCCTAGGAAAAAACGTGAAAATACGTTGTACTTGCGCCCATGTTACCAGCAGGTGAATGGCGTGCTAAGCGATTATTTTTTAGGCCCGCAAAGCAGCCGACCTTGGCTGGGCATTTCGCCGAGCCGATCTTGGAAGGGCATTTCGCCCTCCGAGCCCGCCACGATTCGGATGATGCTAAAAACAAAAAACCCGAAGGTATTGGCCAATAGTATCAATACTCCGCTCAGGACCATCATTACCTGTGGTGGGGCTCTGGTGCTATTCGACCGGCTTTTTCTAGTGAAACCAGAAGGCAAGCCCAAGCAGGCTTTTTTACACCGTTGCAGAATTGGAACCAGAAGTCCAAGAGAAAGAAGAAACAGAAGGCGCCGGCGACGAACACTGATTTACCAGCTGTCCGATCTGCTGGACGAGTTCCAAAGTACAAAAAGTAAGTGGACGCCTTCGTGAGGAACCAAACGAAAACAGCCGATCTTTTCGTCTTTCGGGGCACCTCTTGTGAGGATATTACAACCACCGAGTTTATCTCAAAGGAGGCGATTGGGGAGGATTCGTATGGCAAATTCATGCGCAATATCACCCGACAGGGCTGGGCTCTTCGCGTCATTGATTCAAGCCGTATCCTTAGCAGGCATGGTGTGCCACAGAAACAAGCCAGGGCCCCACGAAAAGCTAATTTTACAATGAAAAGGGACGGCTTGGCAGAACCCCGGGCCGACAACAAAGGACAAGAAATCAACGCTCGTACTAAGCGTAAGCTGGATGAGGAGATAGAAAATCTGGGGGCATTGGTGAAGCAGTATGGAAAACACTGCAATTACTTCTACAAGAAAATTTGCACGCTGATGGAGAAGCTACGGCTTTGGTCTACAGCGTCCCGGTATGATGACGATTTCTGTCCCGCTGACCAAAGTGTTCTGGATTTTTGATGGGCCAACGAAAAGTCTGGGCTGTATTCTGGACAGAACAAAAGCGGCAGAGCAAAGGTGTTAAAAGCTCTGTTAAATGTTCTCACACAGATCAAGGTGATCAAGCCCGCGCTGCTGTCCCATCGTTCATTCGAAAAAGATTTGAACACTGTGGAAGTGGCAACAAATGAGGCTGAAAGAATCGCACTAGTAAAGTACATACTTCCATGAATCTCTCGCAGAGGAAGGTTCAGTTTTACTAGCTCCTATAGCAAAGCAGTTTTATTCATTAACTAAAAGAAAGCGCGCGGACCTCAACAGGGCGGTGTAGTGTCGTTGCGAGCTAAAACAGCAGAGAAAACGGGCTGTTGTTTTTAATGAAAAAGTTAGTTTTTGTTTAACACTGGCTGCACTACACAGTCGCGCGCAAAAGACGTCTCTGTCGAGTCCCCGTCGACGACGTTCGGGCTGTCGTACAAGATCCGGGGGCTTATGTCGGCCGTGTGCTCACGGCGCTTGTGTATGGTGAGTCCGCTAGCTGTCACGAATCTTTTGCTGCATTCATCGCAGGCGTAAGGCTTCTCGTGCGCATCGCGCTCGTGCTGTGCCAGCTTGCTGGCCGTCATGAACTTTCTGTCGCACCTGTCGCAGTCGTAAAGCCTCTCGCCCCTGTGCGCACGGCGCTTGTGCCTTGTGAGCTCGCCAAGTCTTGCGAACCTTCACTTGCACTGGTCGCAGGCGTAAGGCTTTTCGCCCGTGTGCGCGCGGCGCTTGTGCTGCGTCAGATTGCTAGATGTCGTAAACTTACTGTCGCACTCATCGCAGCCGTAAGGCCTCTCGCCCGTATGCACGCGCTTGTGCACGGTAAGATGGCTAGATTGCGCAAACTTGCTATTGCACTGGTTGCAGGCGTAAGGCCTCTCGCCCGTGTGCACGCGCTTGTGCTGGGTGAGCTCGCCAGATCCCGCAAACCTGCTGTTGCACTCGTCACAAGCGTAAGGCTTCTCGCCTGTGTGCGCACGGCGCTTGTGATCAGTGAGCTCGCCAGACCCTACAAACCTGCTGTCGCACTCTTCGCAGGCATAGGGCTTCTCGCCCGTGTGCGCGCGGCGCTCGTGTTCTGCGAGATTGCCAGAATTCGCAAACTTTCTGGCGCACCAGTCGCAAGCGTGATGCCTTCCGCCGGGTGCGGCCTGCCTTCTTGACCGCATCCTTTGTCTCTTGGCCTCCTTTTCCTTTGTGTTGAGTTGCAGCGGAAAGTCGGGGGGGGGGGTTTCCAACAGAGTGAAAAGGAAAGAGAGGGAGGTGAGTGCAGGGAGGCGCCCCCCCCCCCCCCCACCCCCTCTTTCTCCTCTCGGATAGGGCTTGGGAGCCAAAGCTAACCCATCCCCTATCTCTTATCCTGCAAAGAGGAGCGCTGCTTGAACTTGGAGGATCTGCGCAAGGAAATAAAAGCGTGGTGCACCAAGAAGGCAAAGGATTATGAATGGTATTCTTATTATGTAGCACCCGAGCCTGAGGTCTTCCTAAGAGACCTGATACAGAACAGCAAGCAGGGCATTGTGTTTACGGCTTACAAGAAAGAAATCGACGAGGAAGATGTGCAAAACATGGAAAGCCTGACTTTCGACAAGCTCAAGAAAGAAAGGGATGATTGGCCCTCAAAAACGGAATTGGATTGGAATTCTTTCCTGGCAGGATTTCTGCTTAAAAGGCAACAAGTGTTTTTAAAGAATGACTGAGCTTCATTCCGTTTGCAAGTATTAAGACTTTGTCTAGATTTTTTATTAATTAAAAAAAATCTTTCCTTTCTCGGCTATGTTTGCTCTTGCTCGGCCCAGCGGTTCTCGGCGCGGACGGCCTCTTCTTCTTCTGGAGTGAAATCGTTTTGGATATTAAAGGTCTCGCGTATCTGTTCGGTTGTTTTGCCTTTGATCATTGTCGCAACCTTGGCGCACGTCAGGTCGAGCAAAGGCTTGATGTCCATGTAGTTGGCGGCCAATATCAAGTCAAAGAGAGTCTGCTGATCAACATCGACGAATTTTGCGTCCCATTCGCCGACTATCTCTGTCAGATTAGCGCTCTTGAGCGGCTTTTTGATCTCCGGCGTCTCAGCATCAGCTGCGTGATGCTTCAGGTACTCAACAACACGGGACAGGGTGTCGCCCTTGACCTCTGGCAGAGGAATGATTGACTCTTCTTTATCTCCCTCGACCATTGTTTTGACCAGCTGAGACTTTAGGGCCGCTTTCTTGGACACTAGAAACAACTTTTCGTCTTGGGACTTCAACTCCAAATCTTTGTCGTCCTCTCCTTCGCCGTCCAACTCCGTGACGGCCGGCTGCTTTTTTTCTTTTTCCTTGGGCGGCGACTGACATCGTTACAGAATTCGGTCTTCGGTAGGGCGGATAGAGGGGGAGAGAAGAGAGGTGTGTGCTACAAAAAAAGGTGATGAGAAGAAAGGAGTGGTACCAGAGGGGCGGGTACCCCCCCCCCCTCCTTTCCTTAGGGAGGATTGGGAGAAGGGGGGGGGGGGGGGGGGGGGGAAAGGGCGCGTGGAGCCCCCGAAGGGGTAGCCTTCCCTCCCTCCCTCTCTTTCTCCCTCTCTCTCTCTCTCTCTCTCTCTCTCTCTCCTCCCTTCTTTTTCCCCGCAAGAACTTTATCATAGGTTCTATAAGAGATTGTAAGCTGGCTACAACTTACTCGCACACACAC
Source organism: Paulinella micropora (assembly GCA_019918135.1). Lineage (NCBI taxonomy): Eukaryota > Cercozoa > Imbricatea > Euglyphida > Paulinellidae > Paulinella > Paulinella micropora. The sequence continues at coordinate 104,792 of WBZZ01005203.1, forward strand.
CCACACACCGATATGTTTCGACGGAAGAAACGCTCCTCAGTGCCTTGCGCGATCCATTCTCGGCCTGCAGAAGGCAATCTGGGCAAGACTTTTTTCGGTACAGGGGACTGGCAGGCGGTGTTCACGAGCAACGCGCCTGCGTGGGGGGAGGGGGTTTTTGCAACTAAATTAGCGGCACGTAGGGCAAATAGTTTTCTCACAAAATTGAATACAATCATGAAATACGAGAAAATTTTAAGCCGAAAACCCCATTTGTGGAACTTGGAAGAAAAGGAACCCATATCAGACTTGGGACAACAAGAATTTGTGAACCTGGCTGACCCAAGCCTGATTCCTGAAAATAAGGACACGGCTTTGGACTTTTATGTAGCAACCTGCAAACACGAAGACCTCGCTGGGCTTATCCACCGGAAGGGCGAATGGTGCTCTGCAGGCACTTTCGTGCATACAGACTTTGTAATGCTCAAAGAGATATCAACGTTATACAAAGCAGAGCCTGCAACGGAAGAAATCGATAACGTGTTTTGGGAGCTTGAAGTGCGACACATCCTGTACAAAAAGACATATGGATTTATATTACCGGTGCTGCGCGCCTTCGCTTCTTACACTCAGAAAAACTACGCTTAAAAAAAGGATCCCATCTACTACATCTGCCTGCCCGTAGCAGGCACAGACTTTTCCTTTTCAGATCCGGTCGTCTCGAATGAGGTTTGCGAGCAGTTTTTACGGGGCCTCAAGACGGAGAGAGACGTGTTGAGCAAAGAACACTTGCTCTATCTGGACACGCACGGGCGCCACTATGTCTACAACGAGGAGACCAAAGCGGTTCGCTGTGCAGACTGGGACCACACGCGCATGATTCACATAAAACCTATATGTGTCGATGCTAGACGAAAATCAGATCAAGAGCATCCTTTTCTGAAAGAGTTGCAACAATCACCGATCAAGAATCCGAGTGTAAGCAATGTAGTCAGGTTTACCAACGCAATCAGTTTTTACTGTGGCTGGTGTTGGGAGGAAGACAATGACAACCCCCTCTGGTTGCAAGTAGCCGAGTCGTTGCAAGAAGAGGTTATAGACTCAGACAAATCCAGGACAAAGAGGAAGCAGGCTCAAGTGTGCGCGTTATGGTGCGCAGACCTTATGCTACAGGGAAGAGACAGCCCCTTTTTAGTTTGGTACAGTTATCTGCCGTCCAGGAAAGCTGAGTGGACCACAAAAAATGCTACGTGGGCAGAAGAAAATTGTCCAACACTTAAAAAACGGGGCTTGCTAAAAACGAGTATCAGCGATGATGGGAACAAAGAATACACGCACACACTCGTGCCCTACACAACGACCGAGGATGGGGTTAAGATTACAAACCTAAATTTGAATAAGGCGATTGCGGTAATGCAAAAAAATGAAGACATGAATGATGTTCAAAGACATAGTGAATTGTGTTATTTGGCACTGGAGATGTGCGGGTTGGTGCTTGAGCATTTGGAGGCTACAATATAGGAAATCTCTGAAGCAATTGCAGAACCTGACAAGACATAATTGTTTTTTTAATGATTAAAGAGGACAGCAGCCACCGCCCCCGAGGGCCAGCTCGGCAGGGCGCGCGAGCGATATAGGCGCCGGTCCCTCCCGCGCGGGGTCCGAGTACAGATCGCCCCAGAGTGCCCGGCGCTTGGCCACCGCCAGCGCGAGGTGCTCATCTAGTTTTTGCTGGAGTTCTTTGTAGATGCTGCGGACCGCGCTGGTACAACAATGGTCTGTAAAGGCCTGGTCTATGATGCCCTGGTACCGCGCGACGGCGGCCGGTGTGTCGGCGTGGGCAATGTCCTGCTTGCAGCCGACCAGCACCAGCTGGCAATGCTCGGGCACTGCCAGCTGCGCCCTGCCGAGCCAGTGGCCAAGCGTGTCGGCCACGCTGGCGGGGTTGCTGCGGTCATAACACACCAGCGCCACGTCGGCATTCTTCCACAGGTTATGGAAGATGTTCGTGCCCCGCCGTGTCCCAGATACACACCGAGTATTCTTGGCCGTGGATCACTTTTTTCTGCAACAGCTTGAAGTCAAGGCCCACAGTGGGCGGTCGCTGAGCCCCAGCCGCGGCGCTAGCGACGACGACGGGCTTCTTGTTGTCTGTTAGCTTTTCCAACAGGCAGGTCTTGCCAGCGCCGGAGGGGCCCAAAAAAACAACCTTGAGCCTGGGCACGACGCCACAGGCTCCGCTCCGCGCTTGCCCGCCCGGCGGGGAGCCGCGCGCGTGGCTGTGCGCGTCTCGTCCTTGGACGACCAAGCCCCGCCACATTTCTGCCCGCGCCAGAGAGAGAAAGAGAGAAGGGGGGGGGGGGAACAAAGGCACAAAAATGAGGAAAGGGGTGGGAGAGGGAAGAGGGAGGGAGGGAGGGAGGAGGGGGGGTGGGAGGAGAGAAGGGCGAGGAGGGAGGGGGATGGGAGGGCAGATCTAAGGAAGGGGGAAGGCGAGCGTCGCTGGTCCCGCCTTTGCGAGGGTGCTCTCCGTGTACTCCTGAAACATGCCATTGATGGCGAACCAGGAACCACATTTGTATTGTCCCGGGAGACACCGGTTAAGTAGTTGAAGTTTGTATGGAGTGGCTTTTACGGCTTCCTCGTACAGGCCTCGGATGAAATCCCCCAGGCCAAGGCCGAGGTCCAGAGCTTCTTTGTAATTTGCAAGGAGTCGAGCACGCGGCTTCTTTTTAGCTGTGCGTATAAAAGGGGGCTGCCTTCATTCAAACGCCAAGAGAAATATAGTACTGCTTTTTCCGAGGAGCTCTCGTTAACGTGTTGGAGTGCAGCTTGTGCCTTATAAGACTCCAACTCCAATAGCTCCTCGGATTTGCGGATCACGCACCTCTCGGCGTGTGACCGAGCGGAGTCGACGTACATGTCGCCTACCGTCTTCCAGAGATCTGGGGAGACGATTTCCTTCGCAAACTCTCGGTACCATACAGCGCACAGAAAGTACACTGCTATTTTGAGCAGCAGTTCGGGGTACAGAGGATGTTGTAGGTTTTGAGAGAAAATCATTTGTTAAAACTTGTAGGTTAGTCGGGGGTTCAAGTGAAGACAAGTATTGCAACGCCCCGTCGACTTCCAGCTTGCCCAGACAGAGTCGGTACTTGATGCTTGCAAGCAGGAGCCGTTGCCTGTGACTAGAATCCAGCAAGTCTTGGTTCTGCAGCTCTGCCAGACAGTGGTTCAAGAACTCGCTTTTTTGGCCGCTGCGCTTAATCTTGGCTTTTTTCGAGGCGGGAGGAGGCATCGGCAGAGCGCTGCCGAGCAGCGCATCTCCGCCGAGGCCGTCGTCACCCTTATCGAAATAAGAGCCTACCCCCTCCTCCAGATGATCAAGCAGCGGGGGCGACCTCGGCGGAGAGTCAGGCGGGGATAGGAGCACGAAGGGAGGGGGCGACGGTACTCGTCCGCGGGGGGGGAGGTGCCGCAAGTTGCTGTAGAGGGAGTGATGGCGTGCTTGGCGCCGGCGTGCGCCGCAGTTGCCCGATCACCCAGCAACAGGCAAAAACGCCCGCCCACAATGCTACTACCGGTGCCTCCAAGGTCCGCGGCAGCTGCTTTTTCCCAAGGCTCCAGGCGTCCAGGGGGCTATCACTAGCTCTGACAAGCTGCTCTATGATGCTCTTGAGTTGTTGCTGGCCGGCCGAAGTTCCTGGCGGCCTGTTAGCCGCGGACAACCAATCCAGCTCATTTGTGGGTGGCGTGCCGCCAGGCGACGTCGCCCAGCGGTAGAGCATGTCCAAGCTTTGCTGAGGGTTCAACGGCTCTTGTGAGAATTCCTCGAGAGCGTAGCTTTGAGACGACTTCTGCCATAGAGCGTCCTGAACAACCCGAAAAGACAACCAGCCGCGTTCGGTTGGGGGCCACTCACTCATGCTGTTCCGCTGCTGGCTCGTGCGCCGTACCTCCAACCCCGTGAGGGGCTCGAGATTCGCAAACGCTTGGATAGCGCTCGCGAGCCAACTCAGCTGCAGCTGCTTGTCTTCGGAGTGGACACGCAACAGCCGTGCGATAGCCGCGCGGGCGAAAGGAAGTTCCAGCATTGTTTTTTTCAGGTTCTGGCTCACTTCGGCATTGAAGAGACAGCACGTGGCCCACCAACCTGCGTCCAGAATGACGTGTTTGAATTGCCTCAGCGCCGCCAGCAGGTACCGAGTGTCCCTCAAAAGACGCGCGGCATACTTTCGTTGCTGTTCTATTGCGTGCTGTCAGTCATTACGAGACTTGGGTTTGATTCTAGCTATCACGCGATTCAGGTGCAAGAACTTCTGAAACGTGACGGATTTTTTAATGAGCTCCAGGCTGTTCTGTGCTTCCCCAGATTTCTGAGGCAAAGAAAGGGGACAAAAATCAATCTCGAGGGCGTGCTTGGTGGCCAGACTCAGCCAGAGCTCCAGCTCCGATTGTACGTGCTCGTAGAGCCGCCAGAACAACTTAGGATAGCTGCACGCTAGGGCGGCGGTCTCGCCGGACTGAGTTTTGTTCATATACCAAAGAACGCAAAAGATCTGGGCCTGCAGCTTCACCAAGGGCTCCAGACTAAGCGAGCCTGCCCAACCCGCCGTCGTCGACGACACCAGCCCTGTCTCGATCCGAACCCAGACCTGGCGTACAAGTTCGGCCAAATCTTGCTGCCCTGCAAGATCTTTTCTTATCGGCTTGGATTTCGTGTCGTGTGGACAGGGCTCTCCTAATTTTCTTTCTATTTTGGTAGAAATATACTTGAGCCCTTTGTTAAGCTCCCCCTGGCTCAATGTGCAAAGGGCTAAAAGATGATCGTCCGTGCCGATGCTGCTGCTGCTGCTCGACATAACACAAGGGGGGGGGGGGGGGGGGGCTTCTTTAATTCGCTTTTTTTCTTGCTGTGTCTTTAATAAGCATTTGCTGGCAAAAGAAGAGGAACAGGGAAAAACAGAAAGCTTCCACCCCGCTTCTCCTCCTCCTCCTTTGTCTAACGGTTCAATATAGGAAAAGAAACTGGGCCCAGGGCGCGAGCTCCTGGCTGAACCAATGCGGAACCCCGGCGCTTCAACACGCAGCACACGAAGCCACATTCCCGTCAGCATCCTCTCGCCGCCAGTTTTTTGCTGGTACGTGGTCGCCGTAGCCTCAAAGCCCTGGTCAGTATTGCTTGTGCGCGCGGCAGGTCCGTGGGTCGCGTCCGCTCCCAGGCTTTCGCGCACGGGCTTGTGCTCTCTCTCACTTGCTAGAAGTGGGGCAGCAAAAGAAAAAAAAAAGACACGAACAACAGGCAAAGAAAACAGAAAGAGAGAGAAAGAGACACACACACGGACGGAAAGGGGGGCACCCCCCCCCCCCCCCCTCCTTCTCTCTCGCTCTCCTTTTTTCTGTTTTTGTGCTCCCCCCTTCCCCCCCCCCCCCCCAAACCCCCTCCCCCCCCGCCCCTTTTCTTGTTCCAGTTAGAAACAAAAAAAAGGAGGCGGGAGGTAAGAAACAAGGAGAAATAATGCAAGTCTGGTGGGAGCGAGTGTCGGCAAGGTTTCAAGTTGAGCCCGAAACCCGAGGCAGTCTGTACAATGGCAGTACAGACTTGGCCGACAAGACACCAGTGACTTGTTAGGTGAGCTCGAAGGCGCCGACCTAGTCGGCGTGGGGTCTTTCGGCTCCGTGTTTGGCAACGAGGGCGGGTCAGTTGTAATTAAGTTGACGTACGACCCGACGGGTAGTCAGTGGCATGGCATGAGATTAGGGACAGAGCTGAGGGTGGTCAACCCCTTGCGCGGGGCTTTAGCTCTAGAAAGGGCGGGCGTGCGTGAGTGGTTGGCCAAGCACCAGGACAGGGATCAATCAGGCGTGGCCAAGGAACTGGCGCGTATGCAGTCGCGTTTGGATTGGGACCTGGAGAACCAGAGGCGCAGGATTAGCACACTGACACAGAAAGAGAGCTTTTGGGCGCTGGTGCTGGACAGGCTAGACACTGACTTGGAGGAATTCCTAGCGGGCGACGACGAAGAGGGAGCCCCTGCGCTTTCACTGCCAGCACTCCCCGCTCCACAGCTGTGCCAGCAGGTGCTGCAACCACTGGTCAGTCACCTGGTAAGGCTGGCCGAGGCGGGGTTTTTCTTCCACGACTTGAAGGCCTCGAACGTGCTCTTAGCGCTCCAGGAGGAGTCAAGCGCCGGCGAGTGCGCGGTGCGTCGCGTACTGTTGACGGATCTAGACGAAGCCTGCCTCTCTCGCTCGCCCCCGCTGCCAGGCGGGCATGCAGATCTAGACGAGCCAGCCAGCTGGCGCTGCGGGCCGGGGTTTGAGCGCCTAGCGGAGCAGGAGGCCCTCCGGGCCCCAGCCTGGAGCAAGTAGAGCCTCCGCCCCTGCGTGCCCTGCGCGGGGCTCTACAGCGCCAGCGGGCTAGGCGCCTGTCTGCAGTGTGCCCCCGGCACTTTTGGTAACATGTCGGGCCAAGCCGCCTGTCTCCACTGCCCCGCCGCAGGCACAGGTTGGGGACACACTCTCTCTCTCGCAGAACAAGGAAGTTTGATGGGAAATCATGCAGGGATATGTGATTCACGTTTGCTTCCTCAGGGGCTAGGGTTCTGTGATGTTTTGAGAGGTTTTGGGGGTTGAGAACTCGGGTGTCATGTTCACTTGGGGGTTGGAGGTATGGAAATTCGTGCAGACACAAGAGGATTTTATGCGGAGGAGGACATATTTCGAGGAACAGAGGTGAGGAAAGGAAAGAGAACACAGGGGATGGCAAGAGGAACGTATTTTGCAAGGTTTCCTTGGGGGAAGGGGTGGCAACAGACACGGTTTGAGGGTGGAAATGTCGGTCTGAGAAAGGGGGTCAGGGGGAACAATCTTTCGTAATGAGGAAGGAAGCAAGCGGGCTACCACTCAAGGGAAGGGGAATATATGTGGGGCACTACATGGGGAACCAGAAAAAGGCTCGGAATCCACAAAATAAAGGGGGTTTTGGACGGGGTTATCGGCGCCATCATGGCGCAAAAAGAGATCGACAAACGGAACGGGAATAGCGGACAAAAAGCGTCAGAAACACGCAAGTGAGAAGGGAGAATTTTCGGAGTTCTTTGCGGACTTTTTACAAGTGGTTGACTAGTGACTTTTTCGGCCATATCACACGCCTAGGGACGGCGGACAGGGAGAGGATATGGTTTTGTGGCGCAGAAGTGCGTGAAAGGGGGTAGGGGAAACTTGAAGGAACCTGGAATGGGGGCAATTTCGTGAAGGGGACAGGAAGGGGAACTTGAAGAGGGTGTCAGACGTGGGAAATTTGTGAGAGAGAGGAAGAGGAAGAGGAAGAGGAAGTCAGGGGGGGATCACGGGACCTTTGCCCCTACTTTAGGTACACATCACGGTTATGACGACAGAAGAGAAGGGAAACGGAGGGCACAAACGGGAGCGAAGCGGGAAAGAGGAAAAGGAACAGGAAATTTCCGAAGGAGAACAACGAGGGAAGGCAGAGAATGTACGGGAGAAGGAATGGAGGGAAGCTTTTGAGGAGGAGACCTCGGAGGGGGAGAAGGGGATGTGGAAGAAGGGCGAAATTCGAGTGGGGAAGGATGTATATAAACAGTTTATGGATCAGGTGAAGGAATACGAGGAGTTGCAGAATTTATTAGAGGCATGGGGACAGGACGACCCCAGGAGTCAAGCAGATTTGGAGAGGGGGAGAAACAACTGGCAGAATTGAAGATCATGAAGAGAGTCTTGGAGGATTTGGCAACATTGAGGCGGGTGAGATATCTGGATCGACAGTTGGAGCGGGGTCTCATCATGGCAAGAGTCGCGGGAATGAGAAGAAGGCAGGAGAGGGAAGAAGAGGAACAGGCGGGCAAGGAAGGACCTACCAAGAAGGCCAGGAAGGAGGAGTAACGGATGTGAGAAGGCACGATGCATACTCCCCTATTATAGGTAAGAGGCGAGAATGGATGCGGGTGATCAAGGCAAACGGAGGAGGGATGATGCGAAGAAGGACACGGGTGAAAGAGACGACATGAGGAAGGAGGAGGAGTCAGACGAAGAAGAGGGACAAACAGGGGAAAGCAGTGAGGAGACGGAGGAAAAAGAGGAAGATGAGTGGGGCAAGATGCTGTCCCTTTGGGCCGGCGAGAAGGAAAATCTTCACGTGAAGGGGCAACAACAAGAGAGGGACCTTTTGACGGCTAGAGGATGTCGGGTGACGGAGAACCTTCGGAAGGCGGAAGGGGAGTATATAGAGGCAATGATGGCTTTGGAAGAACATCGAAAGGAGAAGGAAGGGGCAATGATAGAGAAGGAGGACAGGAGAAGAGAGCAGAGGAAGAGGAGACGACGAGAGGGGCAGGGACACAGACAGGCTCGAGACACAACACTTGTCATCCCTACTTTAGGACAGAACACGGTGACGGATGAGCATACGGGAAATGAGAAAGGAGCTGACGGAGGAGGAAAAGAAATTGGGGCAGATACGAGGGGTGGAATATAAAATGGATGAGGAGGCGCGACGGTTTATAGACGAGATGGGGGATAGGTGGGGAGAACAGGTGGGAAAGATATTAGAGACGGACCGAGTCCGCAAAGATACACGATGGATTGCGATGAGGGCATTATGGAAATTACAATATCTGTGGTACGGGAATGATGAGGGTTTGTGGAGGGTGTTCCATGACGGAGGAAGCGCAATTCCAGTACACCTTTTTCGCCGTTTTAACCAAAGTGGGGGGGAAATGGACAGCAGAAAGGATTCACACGGCGTGGGTATGTACAAGCGGGAAGGTGGAGCATGCGAGACGGTGGATAAAAACTTTGAAGGATCGAGGGGAGGATAGCTGGGCGATGTTGTTGAGCCACTGCGGGTCAGGAGCATTGTAGAAAGGGTGGAGAGGAGCCCACCGGATAGGGACTGGGACAGTGAGGAAACGCGAGTGGATTCGATCATTACAGTCGGACTGGAAGGAACAGGTTCGAGAGGAGAAGGAACGGGCGAGAATGGGGGCACAACGGGATGAGGCAGCGGCAAGATGACTAAAAGGGATGGAAGGGGGGCCGAAGACAGATTGGGCTGGAGACGGCGGCGGAAGTGGTGGAATGGATGCAGGGCCTTTCGAGGGAAAAGTGGGACGAAATAATACGGGAGGAGATGTAGAGGGAGAGAGGAAGACCAGGAGGTAGGATCACGGCGGGAAGAGGGTTGGTTTCAATCCAAGAAAAGAAAATAAAAAGGGGTATAACAGCGGGATAATATGGACGTGGGAAGCGGGAATGAGGAACGAATATAGGGGGCACGGATAAAAAGCAAGCAGGGATATGTACATATATATGCGGGGACCACGGGTTTGACTATCATATATCATATACTTTAGAATTCAACATGGCGGCAGCGGCAGAGGAGGAAGAGCAGGAGAACAACTCGGTATGGGTGCCACCGCGGATTGTGATGATGCCGGCTGAGGTGACACAGTGGCAAGCGTGGGACTGGATAAAGGGGCGACAGGGATGATGGCCGGGAATGCAACTAGTGGAGTTGATTTTTCATTTGGCGGAAGCTCTGTATGTGGGGGTGGGATTTTATCGAGGCAGGGTGAACAAGGGGGATTTGCCGAAATATGTGATTGCTCCGATGTTAGAGGAAGGAGCGGTGATAACGACCGGGGATCTCAGGGCACTGTGCCATGCGGCGAAGAACCAGAGGAAGGAGTTGCAACGGGCGACGGGCAAATTGGCGGATGCGGCGAAGATGTGGGACCAAGCATTTTCCAGGAACCCTGCAGAGGAGCTGGCGGATCTGTTGGAGCAATACCATTCAGGCTTTGCACAAGGTCTCAAGAACATGACCGGGAAGGCATATGATGCCATGAAGGAGTACATGGCTGGAGACCATATGGACTCAGCGTTGAAGATGGATCGGAAGGAATCCCATTTATTCAAGTTGCTGGAAGTAGCGGCGGTAGTAGGGGCTGGAGGGGCGTCGGACGATGAGAAGGAGGCGAAGAGAAAGGAGCTGCGACAATGGGTGTTTGGCTTATCCATGCTGAATGGCTGCGTGCGGGGTTGGTACACGTGGATTCGAATTCGGATGGCGGTGCTCAAGGCGGAGTCGGAAGCTGCGTCGCCACAGAAGGGGAAAAAGAAATCGCGGAACGATCGGCGGCGGTCACGACAGAGCGGGGTGGGATCGAGTTCGGACGGATCACGGTCCAGGTCGAGGTCACGGGAAAGGAGCCGTTCGGACAAACGCCAACGGCGAAACTCGGGCGAGACGAGGATCGAGGGGCGAGAGCAGAGGGAAAGAGTCCTTGGACAGTTGCGGCAAACACAGTTGATCAGGGAGCATGGGGACAAGCCGATTGACCCAAGTAGGCAACACGATTACAATTACATGAACAAGGTACGGAAGTTCATCGTGGTGTTGCAGAAGGAAGCCAAGGCGGCTCAGTGTGGCGATAAAGCGGAACAGATCTGCTATCTGTTGGGTAGTTTGTTGGGGTCGGGGGATGAACATACACGGTTGCTCAACCAGGTAGTATGGGAGGACACTTTCAAGAAGGAGTTTAATTTACTGACAAGGGCAAGGATAGTGGGAAAGTGGTGGTAGATGCGGCTCATTTTGTGTTCGCGGACGTATACAAGTTCAATCAGCTCTTGGATCACGGGGATGAAATAGAGGCACTGAAGGAGGCGGCGCAGGTTCTGGTTGCGAAGCGAATAACGATGCGAGAGATCTTTGTCAGCATTGCGGGGTTGAGTCTACTGCACGACAAACACGACGTGTACCCGGTGGTCTTGAGCACGCTGTGGAGAACCGATGATACGGGGTCGGTGGTCTCGGAGATAGTGACACAGGTGATGGCTTTGACGGACATTACGGCAGAGGCGTGGCAGAAGTTGAACCTCCACTTCAACCCGATTGGCTGGATACTGCACGAGGAAGACGCGACACTGATAGATCGGGTGATCATATTACCAGCGGTCATGAACAAGTGGTCCCAATTGAAGCCAGTGACAGGACAACACTACGGGGGAAGCGGAGGCTATCGGGGAGGAGACCAATTTCGACGCTATCCCGCGGGAGGAGGGGATCGAGCACCTAGACGGGACGAACGCTATCGGCAACGGGAACAGCGGTTTGAAAAAGATTTTCATGCAAAGGCAAACACGGAACTGAAACCGGAACAGGAGCGCTACCCGCCAGATTCGGAATTGATCGAGGGTTTCCCGAAATATGTGCGGCGGGAGATCAGGGCAAAAGGTTGGGACAAGGATTCGTGTTATACGGCAATAGGCATGCATTGGCTTGGGATTAGGGGCGATTGTCAGGTGAGCCATGCCCAGAACATGTGGCACGATGACCTGGAGCGGTGCAGGGACCAACATCGGCAAGAGGCGTACTGGGAGTTGAAAGAGGCGATACGGCACGGGATGTGCCAACTCGGGGGCGTGGAAGGAATGTTCCCACAAGAGGAGTTGACAGCGTTGAAGGATTTCAACGACCGAAATATTCAGGCCAAGGGGTGGACGAGGAAGGATCGAGGGTACTATGAGAGGGCGGCCAACATGCGGCCTAAGGGCGGGGATTGGAACCGGCGGGGCGAGGGTTATAGACGAGGCGGTTTTCGAGGAAGTGGTGGTGGTAGAGGAAGAGAGCAACGCGGTGGATATCGTGGAGGATACCGTGGAGATTACCGTGACAGGCGGAGCAGCCACGCTGGGGCACCTAGACCGGGAACGGGTGATCAGGTACCAACTTTGAGATACGGGTGGCGGGATGTTGAGGCAGACGCAGGGTGTACAAGCGGAACACCACATTCTCATCTGCCGCATGTGCATCCGGATCGACAGGGGTTGATTGCAGGGGCTGGAGCGGGAACGCAAGAGCGACAGGGACAGCCGGAGGGCACGGGACCCAGTGCGGGTACAGAACAAACAATAGAGGATATGGAACGGGAACACGAACACTCACACGGCATATATGAACAGGATCGGCCTCAGCGGCAGGAGGAAGCGCGTCCGCGCAAGCATAACAGCGACGACGACGTGCGGATCGTGGGGGCCTCGTTGGCAGGTGAGAATGGGGATGAGAACATGGACGGGAATGGAAACTTGTATATGACAGGGGCACGGGGGGGCTCAACAATAAGAGCACGACGGGCGAGACGCAAGCAAGGGCGACGCGACGGATCGGGATACGGGAGTCCAGAGTGGGACGTGACTGTGAAGGAATATGTGGACCTGACATAGGCAAGAAGAGGGGGCGTGAGGAAGGGTTGCGAGAGAGACAAGAGGAACGACATGCGAAACAGCAGAAGGCAGAGGAGCGAGCATGTAGCGGGACGGGGGCAGACGGGAAAGAACAGAAAGAGGATGAGGTCGAGAAGAGCGGGATAAAGGAGAGGGAGAGGGTCGAAGCGAAAAAGAAGAGAAAGGAGGAGGAAGCGGAAAAGAAGAAACAGGAAGAGGAACAGGAGAGGAGACTGCAAAAGGACCGAGTCTGTTGGACACATTGGAAGGTGAGCCAACAATACGAGGCAGTGAGAGGGTTGCAGTCAGTTAGTCAAATTAAAAGATCTAATACACATTGGCGTATACTCGGGTTATGCTGAGACAACTGAAGTAGAAGGTGACCATCGGTAACGATACCATGGCAGCCATCAGTGTCATAGGCAAACAGTTTTGTGGTCGGTACGGGAACCAACCATGGTTCCAACAGATTTTTCGGGGAACGCGGGGATGGGTGAAAGGGGTCTCGGGCACAACGGCAATTACGGGCACGATGCTGCTCACGTTCGACTTGGAAGGGGGAAGCACCTACACGCACAAGTTTTGGGTTGTTCCGGCGTACACGGGGGGTCTTTTGTGGAGTTTTGACGCGTTGCGACGCATGCATACACACATAGATTGCGGGCGACAAGAGGTACGTTACGGGAGGGGGGAAAACGCCCCGGTGTATCCAATGGTGGAGGATGTACCGGAGGACGGCCCAGGGAACACCGAAGGGGCATGGACGGCGAATGATTTCACGGTGGCTCGGGTGGAACGGGTGAGGAAGAGAAGGAGTTGAAACGAGTGGTATTTGCGACGGGATAACCCAAAAAGGAGCAGGAGGAGAGCGGTTCGGAGGACGAGTGGACAGGGGAGAGGATTGTCGCTCTGATTGACACGAGGCTGGAGTATTTTCGAAAGCAGGCATCGGTTGGGTTCCCAAAACACGGGCGGGATCTGGGATACCAACACAAGGAGATGGATGAGCGGGTGCTGCCAATGGCACAGTACGTGGTGTGCAATGCGGGCAAACCTGGTCAGGCTAAGGCAGAGATCTTGAGTTTCTTACAGGAGAAATGGGGCAGCGCACCCATTATCGCGGATTCGGTGTCCCAGATCAAGAAAGCGCTGAAGAACCGACTTTCACACGGGGATTTTACTGTTATGTTTCCGGTGGGAAGGAGAACGGAGATGTGGTCGTATGATGTGGAAGATTTTCTGATGGCGGACCCGATACCGATACCGAGCCGTACTCAGAAGCTGGTAGTGGCATGCAGGCTGGGTTCGAGAAAGATAGCACGGCATTACCGAGAGGAAATTCTGGATCGGGATTTGGCATCCATTCGGGACGAGGCTTTTACACACATATCGGGGGTGTATCACCGAACACATGCCATTCAATACGCCATGATGATGGATCAGCTGGCGCGGTACGCGGATCAAGAGAGGAAAACACCGACCCTGTATCGGTCGAGAGAGGGGACAGACGGAGATGGAACAGAAGTGGTGGTGGACGACATACAAGGGCAGGCGACAGAGGAGCAATTCAAAGAAGAGACCGACAAGGCGAGGGAGGCGTTGAAAGCACAGGCGGAGACATGGGAAGGGACAGCGGAAGAGAAGACAGCGGCTTTGGGGATCATGGAGGACAACATACAGGTTTTCGGGTCTTTGGAGGGGATATCGGTGAAACAACACACAGCGGTCTTTGAGAGAGAAATGTGGCAAGAGGTGCCGGAGATAGGACGACATTTACGGTTGAGTCACCACGAGCATCGGATCGCGAAAGAGATGACGGCGGAGCTTTTAGAAAAGGGGTTGATCGAGGCGCGACATCGGAGTACGCATCTCCGGTACGTATGGCGCCGAAGCCGGATGGGACGTTGCGGATGTGCATCAACTACTGGAGGATAAACGAGATCATCAAAAACATAGAGACACCGGTACCGGACGTGAGGAAAGGCATTGAGGTCCTGCAGAACGCAAAGATATATTCGACGCTGGATTTGAAGAGCGGGTTTTGGCAGAATCCTCTAGCGGAAGAGAGTCGCTACCTGACGGCATTCATGGTGGGAATGACGACCTATGTCTGGAAGGTCTTGCCCATGGGATTGAAGGTGGCACCGGGCATATTCCAACAGGCGATGACCAAGATGGGGGCAAACTTTCGAGATGCAGAGTTCGCGGAAAAGTATGGGGACACGACGGGGTATGCGTTTGCATATTTAGACGACGACGTCATATTTTCGGATTCGGTCGAAGATCATATACAGCACTTGGGGGACATCATGCGGCGGGTCAAAGCATTTGGCTTCAGATTGAATGCCAAAAAGTGTCACTTCATGCAGAAGCAGATCCAATATTTGGGGTACGATATCGAGAACGGGTCGTGTTGCATTGCGAGGAAGAAGCGGGAAGCGGTTGAGGCTATGCCCTTACCACAGACGAGATCGGATTTGCACTCCTTTGTGTCACTGGCGCAGTACTACAGTGAATTCATACCGGGGTTCGCAAAAATCGCCGAACCTATAAGGGTGCTCATGAAGGAAGGAAAGTGCGGTCCAGGAAGTACATGGCCGGCAGCGGTCAAGACGGCGATTGAGGCTTTGAGGCAACATATCTTGAGAGACCCGTGGAAGGGGGTACGGTACTACAGCTTCCCAATTTCAACCGGAGTTTTATACTCGACACCGATGCCTCGGCGTATGCGGTCGGAGGGGTGTTACAACAGCGGGACGATGAGGGGCGACTGCGGCCAGTGATATTCTTGAGCAGAAGAATGACGCGAGCGGAACAGCAGTACTGCACACGGCAACGCGAGGCTCTGGCGATAGTTTGGGGCTTCAAGAAGCTGCGGGACTACCTGTGGGGGGCGAAGGGGACGACGGTACGGTCAGACCACAACAACCTGCAATGGCTGATGTCGCAGGATCACACGGGTCGGTTGGCGAGGTGGCAGCTGGAGTTGTCAGAGTATGACTTCACAATTGAATTCATATCGGGCAAAGAGAACTATCGCGCGGATTATCAGTCGAGGGCGGGGGGTTCGCAGGAGGAGAGGAGTACGAAAGGGAAAGAGACGGAGACGGAAGCGGAAGACAAGGGAATGAAGGAGGGGCGACAATCCCCTAGTGTTTTTGCACTGCGACCGGTATACGACGCGGAGAAGACGAGCGGCATGAACCTCACTCGGTTCCACTTCAAGACGGCGGCGGCGGTTTTGACGGTATTGGGGCGGATGGATTTGGAGGAGGAAGAACAGAGGATGGATTTTGGCGAGAGGAAGCCTATCAACGGCATGGAATACGTGGCGGAGGTGGCGGAGATTTACAGGACAGGACGGCGATACGACGGGATGACGTGCAATACAGTAGTATGAAGCGGCACACACGAAGAGGACGGGTTGTTGTGAGAAGCATGAGCTGGAGGATGCAAGACGGGGATATGAAGAAGAGATATGGAAGGAGGCAACACAGAAGGAGCGAGCGGAAGAGGAGGTGGAGGATGCAAAGCCCTTTCCGTGGCGGACAATGCCAATGGTGGGGAATGTACTGATACCGACGAAGGCGGAAGAGAAAGAGGGGCACACAGAGACGAAGCCGGAACTCAGGTTGAAGAAGACACATCCGAGCCGGTTGGCTATGGAACTCGAGAACAAGACGGAGATTAAGTTCGCATCGGTGGAGATGTTTCGCAAGATGACGAGGGATAGTGAGGAGTGGAAGAAATTTATTGCTCACCAGGAGGACCCAACGGGGACTTCAGAGGATGGGGATATACGGAGACGAAAAGAGAAGTACACCTATTTGGACGCGACGGGCTGATTTGGTACTTCGGGAGCGGGGCGAAGAACAAGGATGACCCGGAACGATGGGTGGTATGGGTGCCCAAGGAGTTGAGGTATGCGGTCTTGATCGGGGCACACAACTGTCCGTTGCAGAGTCACCCGGGGCTGGACAGGA
Source organism: Paulinella micropora (assembly GCA_019918135.1). Lineage (NCBI taxonomy): Eukaryota > Cercozoa > Imbricatea > Euglyphida > Paulinellidae > Paulinella > Paulinella micropora. The sequence continues at coordinate 121,003 of WBZZ01005203.1, forward strand.
TGAGGTGGTCCATGACTCGGAGGTTTCATTGGGATACCATGGACAGGGATATCAAGAGCTTCATTTCGGGCTGCGGGCATTGCCAGAGAGCAAAGACGACCTACAACGCGAATCGGGGGTTACTGGGGCAGTTTGATCTGACACGAGATATATTCGACACGGTGCACATTGATTACGTGGGGCCTTTACCGGAAGCGGGCGACGGACGGTACAAATACATTCTCACAATCATCGATCGGGCTTCCAATTACGTCATAGCGGTTCCCACGGCGGATGACACGAAGGAGACCATGGCCAAGGCGCTCATTGACAACGTTTTTAGTCGGATCGGGGTACCCAGAAAGATCATCTCAGACAGGGTGAGCTCTTTTATCAACTGGGTATCGAACGAACTCAGTGCGTCTTACGGATTCAAGTGGGATTACGTGACGGCTTACAATCCTATGGCTAACGGGAAGATCGAGAGGATGCACAGAACGCTGAAGGCTTCCTTGAAAATTTACTGTCGGAGCGGGCAAACCAAGTGGCCGGAGGCACTGCAAGCGTTCACTTTCGCGGTCAACAATTTGGGCTCTTCGTCTTTGGGGGGCAGGGCGAGACTGTGCCCACATCAAATGGTGTTCGTCTTGAGCACGCCACAGGACGTGATGGCGCAAAAGGCGTTATACCAGCCCATGGAGCTGATGGCGGTGCGGTCGAGGGCAATAGCGGAAGCGGAACAGATTGTGACTCGACATCGAGAGGCGGCGATGCGGCTGGAAGACGAGAAGGGGCAAAAAAGTACAAGCACGTGGAATTCAACGAAGGAGACACGGTGCTACTATACTGCCCAAACGTGCCGGTGGGGGTCTCGACGAAACTCTACGAGAAATGGCAGAGGCCCTATCAGATCATGAAGCAAACCGCGGCTTATAACTATAAGATACGGCATCAGCGGACGAGCAAGGAACAGATAGTCCACGTTCGGCGGTTGGTGAAGTTTTCGCCTTACTTGTTGGATTGCGAAACTGAGAAAGAGGCGTTGGCGCGAACCGCGGATCAGTTTGGTAACCCGAGGCCTTTGTTGTCACAGCGGTTTGAGGAGATTGCACGGTTGAAGGAACAGATGACATGGGAACAGGATCAGGAGGAAAAGAACAGGCTGCAAGAGGCTATCACAGAATTGGAAACGGGTTCACACGAAAGAGTGTCTCAACGGCAAAAGCGAGAAGAGGCGAAACAGCGAGAGGAGAGTAAGAAGGAGGCCCCAGGGGAGGCGAAAAAGAGGGAGATGGAGAAGAAAGGAGAAGGGGCGAGCACATCGACAGAGGAAGGGAAGAGGGGCCCGGGGAGACCGGCAAAGCCGAAGGCACTGGAGAGGATGATGGAGATCAGAAACGGGAGAGGTCAATGGGTGAGCGAGCCAGCAGAAGTGGATAAGATTAAATGGAGGACGGGGAAATTCTATTTGATGCGGCCAGCGGAAAGGGAGGTGAGTGACGACACGATGGATGATTTCTATGTGATGCGGGTACTCAGCTCTCGGGGCACGTCAAGGCACAAAGCGGGAAGCTGGATCACAGTGATGCAGTTTTGGAGAAGCAAAGACGAGGTGGTGGATGAAAAGACGAGAAGGTTCGATCCAGTATTTCTGGAAAAAGGGGGAAAGAAGCGGGAAACATGGGATGCATCCATCAAGCTGGATGATGAAGATCATATCCCATACACCATCCAGACGAGACCGCGGTTGGTGTTGAATGTACCGTTCGATCTCACGGAGGAGAGGCGAATACCGGCATCGATTTGGGATGAGATAGAGGCGGAGGGTTTGCCTGGCGAGATTATCGGGGCCCCGCCAGCGGCGGTGGGATCGAGAGGCAAAAAGCGGCCTACAACGGGGGGTCGTACAACCCGGACAAGGGGACGGGCACAATGACGGAGCGGGTGAAGGGCGAAAGATGAGCGATGCAGGATGAGACGAAAAAGAAAAGACGAGAGATGATGAAAGACGAGAAAAATGATATGAAGAGCGATGAAAGAAGAGAAAGATGACGGGGTGATACGGGTATATGACGGGGTGATACGGGTATATGACGGGGTGATGACGGGGTGATACGGGTATATGACGGGGTGATGACGGGGTGATACGGGTATATGACGGGGTGATGACGGGGTGATACGGGTATATGACGAGGTGATGACGGGATGATACGGGGTGATGACGGAGTGATGACGGGGTGATACGGGTATATGACGGGGTGATGACGGGGTGATACGGGTATATGACGGGGTGATGACGGGGTGATACGGGTATATGACGAGGTGATGACGGGATGATACGGGGTGATGACGGAGTGATGACGGGGTGATACGGGTATATGACGGGGTGATGACGGGGTGATACGGGTATATGACGGGGTGATGACGGGGTGATACGGGTATATGACGGGGTGATGACGGGGTGATACGGGTATGTGACGGGGTGATGAAAAGAGAGAGGGGTGCGGTATATTTCTACCTTTATAGGTACAGCGGCGGGCTTATGACCCAAACACGGAACCTACGAGGTACATATTACGGGTTTCTATGTGAAAGAATTATAATAATTTACGGGCCTGCGGGTTATGTGACTAATGAGGATTTTGTGACTTTATTCGGCCTTAGAGGCATGTGCGGAATATATAAAACTGACATATCGTGACTTTATTCGGGCATACGGGTTATGTGACTAATGATGATTTTGTGACTTTATTCGGGCTTACACGAAATAGCGGACTACTACTCTATCTGGCTTTGCGGATATATCGGCTACGGAAATGACATACATGTCTTATGCCTTATAGGCTCATCGGGAAACTGAAAAGCGGAGCGGCCTGTGACTTTCTATTTTCCACTCTCTTGACGAGTGATGATTTTGTGACTCTGTATTTTTCTGATTTCAGCGGGCAAACTGACACACGGGTTAAGACTGGGGCTAAGACATTCTGACGAATCCAGTTTAGATAGAGAGGGTTAGAATAGCGGACGGGAGGAAGACAGGGGTAGCAAATAGGATAGTGAATAGGACGGATAGAATAGAACGGGGGGGGGGGGGGGGGGGCGGATAGAATAGGTGGGGAATGGATAGAGTGGCGAGAGGGGAGGGGGCGCGGGACAGTGATGCGAAAGATGAAGTGAAAGACGAATGAGAAGAAGAGAAATATGATGATGATGACGATGCAAGGACGCGGCACTGGTGACATTCGGGTGTAAGGGGGAGCACCAAAGTAGAAAGCGGCAATGATCAGGCACTCGGGTGAAAGAGGGGTACCAGAGTGAAAAGCGGCAATGATCAGACACTCGGGTGAAAGAGGGGCACCAGAGTGAAAAGCGGCGATGATCAGACACTCGGGGTAGGGGGGGGGGGGGGCACCAGAGAAAAAGCGGGACAACGGAGACTAAGAACGGGATCTAAGAGGAATGCGGATTTTGGAGGGAGAAGGGACAGATAGATAGATAGGGGGTAAATATCATTTGTGTTATCGGCTCTCGGGTTCGTTTTAAGCATGGCGTTTCAGAGCTGGAGGGGCCTTGGTGGGGGTAGCAAAGGTCCGGGGCGCCTTTCCTCACCTACGTTACCTCTGGGCTGGGCGACCGAGACTACAGCGGATCGAGAGGGCACTATGAGGCTATTGAAATGGAAAAGCGGATATGTTCTCGGCTCGGGTGAGCACATCGGATTCGGGTGAGCGCATCGGATTCGGGTGAGCGCATCGGATTCGGGTTGGAGCGCATCAAGTTCGGATGAGCGCTTCAGGTTGGATTCGGGTCGAGCACGTTGGGTTCAGCGCAGCGGGATCGGCATCAACGGTTGTGGGATCGGATATGGCGCGATACCGCCTGGCAAGTTTAGGGGGAGCGGTGGTTACAAGGGAAAAGGACTCACACAGGATAGTATAGACCGACACTAGGTCGGGGGGACGATGAATGACTAGGGGCAGGATCAGGGGGATCTTGAAGGGGGAAAAGGGTGAGTACTTCAAGTTGATTTTCAAGCGATACAGGATGACGGCGATACGCGGGGCGGCGGATACATGATTTTTCAAGCGATAGGTGGGTGCCGAATCGAAATATCATCGAATTGCATAACTTGAAGTTTTGTTTATTTCTTTAATACGAGTACGGCGGCGAACGTCACTCAGGTTCGTATTTGCATTCTCTACCGAATTAGGTCTGCCGCAGCGATATAAGTTCGACTCCTCGCGCGCATTACAGGTGAGCGCGCTCGGGGGGAAGAAGGGATTATGCAGGCCCACACGGTATATAATGGCAATACTTACCGTTCCGGTCTTGTCGGTTATTCTGGGTCTGAAGGCTACGGAGTCACTACTTTAGGTATTACACAGTCTTCATATCGTTTAATTTAGTAACAGATATGTTTATTAAAATCATACTATCGTAACAGTGCCAGGCTGGAGGAAGAAGGGGGGGGGGGGGTGAACGATTGCTTACAATTCTTACCACAACACATATGTTTTCTAATCGAACAGCAATTTCTTTTTTACACCCAAACAACTTGAAGGCTGCAACCAGATAGTTTGTAAAAAAAAAAAAAAAAAAAAAAAAAAAAAAAAAAAAAAAAAAAAAAAAAAAAAACTAAGTATGATCAATCATGAGAGGAGAGAAACAGATTGGTACGAAATGAAAACAGTTTGGAGTCTCGGAGGCACAAAACAACCATCAAGTAGTAATAGCACGCAACAGCGCACACTGCCACCCACTAGGCCGCTACCGCTTATGTATTAATATCAAATGTTTTGTACTGATTTTCTCTTTCAACTTGTGACAAATCTGTATTACAGTGCGGACAATCAAGAAGAAAAATCTTTATAGTTTTTTAGTTAATACTAAAAATAAGAATTAGTGACCGGAATAAGAAATAGTATTACTGACGACATTCAAGAGAAAAAAAAAATTTGATTTTGGTTTGAATGTTAATTTTATGTTATTTTTTCATTTTTGTGGTAAAAATTTAAATTTTCCAATTTAACTGTAACATTTCGAGAAAATTTACGATATTTTGCGTACGTATATAGCAGTTAATTTGGAAATATTAATATCAAATTTCTAACTTCCAAAATCGAAATTCAAACTAAAATTAAAATTCCAACCAAAATCGAAATTTTTTTTTCTCTTGAATGTTGTCAGTAATACTTAATTTTTGAATTAATTTTAAAATTAAGAATTAACAAGTCAGTGTCAGTATCAGATTCTAGAGATTATTTAATAATCTCTAGAATCTGATACTGACACTGACTTGTTAATTCTTAATTTTAAAATTAATTAAAAAATTAAGTACTATTTCAAAGGCTTATTGCGATCACTAATTCTTATTTTGAGTATTAAATAAAAAACGACAAAGATTTTTCCTCTTGATTATCCGCAATGATAGTGTATTACTGTTTGTCAGTGTTATAATATTCTCCTCTATCTGTGTTCCACTTGGTTGCTTGAGAATACTGTCGCGCACATTCTCGGGAGAACGCCAAAAGAAAAGGTTTATCAAATTAAATATGGCACTGATCAGTACAAGCAAGAGTGGCAATAGCTGAAAAGCTAAAGTCACACCGTACTAGATAAAATAACGTAACAAAGGTATTAATATTAATAACTAGTAATAGTAGCTAGTATATAGTAACGGTAGGAGGACGAATTAGAATTTAGTTACAGCTGATGGACGAAGTTACTATTAATAATGATATTCGTGGAAAGATATGTTTCTTTGAGAGTCAGTAGATGAAGTTGGATCGTTTGACGAATATCAGCAAGGACCACGTAGAGAGGCAGATCTTGGATGACAGGAGGCCGACATGTGATTTCCGATTGTGAGCGACCGCCACCCGGCACCTGGCTGCACCAAATTTCCTGCGACTTTCTACAGCAACTTTTGTGAATGCTGCGTTAACTCCGCATATTATTGCATTAGCTTTATTTCTAGTTATTAAGTTACGCTGAAATGAAATTTTGCTTTTCTGATACCCATATCGGGAAGCGCTTTCATTTTTATTTTTAGTGATTATTTCAGTCGTGCACCAGAGACATTTATTTAATGAGTCATGACAAACAACTAAGGGGGAGCGTTCTTTAATATTCTTTAGATTTGCTTCTCTCTTTGCCTTCTCCTCGCACTTGTCAGAGTTCTGAGGGGTCCAGTAACTCCTCACAAACTTTGTGCCGCCCTGGTCCTATCCTATATATTGAAAGTATCAAATATATATACATATATATATATATACATATATATATATATATATGAGAGCTCCGACTTCAAAAACGCTTCGTTCTTAGCATAGCCTGCTGATTCTTTCTTGTGTTATCGCTTCAAAGTTGGCTTATCTTGCGTGTTGAATATATGTATCATGTACATGTACATGTACATATATAAAGGAACTTACTGCAGAATCTATTGGTGCACGCATAATTCGCATCAATATACATTCAACCGCAACCCTCACATGTCCCCTTCCTGACTTGGCAGTATACGCTTGGCTAGAGGTATGGTAAGGGTGCGTGAACAAGTCAGCAGATTTACCTGTGGTTGCAGGTGCAGTTGTAACGTTGACACAAACATTGTCCTGGCAAATGCCCGAGCAACACCCAGTGGGGAACGAATCGCAATTCTTTCCATCGCTCAAACAACAACCATCAGCTGGGGTTAAACATCCGTTCAAGACACACGAGCCAGCAGTAGGGCCCTGTCAGAGGCACGAACAGGATATAATTTTGAATGGCAAGAGATACGTGCTAGTACGAGAATGTTCTGATAAAAAGTGGTTATGCATGAAATGAAAGGCAATGTTTTCACCTGGAAGTTGCACCCGTAGCCTGCGCAACATGGAGTGGCGGGATTGCCACAGCCCGAACCGGTGGTACAATTACCTAAAACAATTGAGTTGACGATTTTTGGCGGGTAGACTAAGGACTGGAGACTAAGCCATGCCGAGCGACGCTGAGAGAATATAGCGCTTCTCTTGCATGTTGAATATATGTATTATATACGTATATACATGTATGTAAAGGAACTTACTACAAAATCTATTGAAGCGCGCATAATTCGTATCAATATATATTCAACCGCAACCCTCACATGTCCCCTTCCCGACTTGGTGGAAATCTCTCATCAAAGAATTGATTCGAACAAACCAAAACGCAGGTTTGTGAAGCAAGATTATAACTGGGAACGAAGCACTGGAAGTGATTTTTCATAGCATGCGCAGTCATGAATAAAATTTTTAAAAAGAACCTGGGGCGGATGCACTTACCGAGGGCGTCGCTGCACAATATTAGAACAGTCGTTTTTAGATAAAAAATTACAAGTATTTTACTGTGCATGCATCTATGTATGTATCAACGGACACCAATACATGCATAGACGCATGCAAACATAAGTACTTACATACTTGTATCTGAATACGAACGTTCTCTGTGAAAAAAAAAAAAAAAAAAAACACACACACACACACAAAGAATACACCGCCCCCCCCCTCAAGGATGCAACCGACCTTCAAAACATGGCTGATAGAAAAAGATATATACTTTATACCTTGAAACATGGTATTTTCCATCGAAGAGGTAGGTCGATTTAGGTCGATTTAGGTCGCTTCCATTTTCTTGGACTAATTATTTATTCATTTATACATTTATTTATTTATTAAATTATTATGATTAGTTATTTATTTATTAAATTATTATTATTATTATTATTACTATTATTATTATTGTGACACCGTGATAGCCCAGTGGTTAATGTCTACCATCTGGGACCTGTCGCCAGTTCGATTCCCGTCGGTGCCAGTATTTTCAAAGGATATTTTCTTTCAAAGTATTGGTCTGTCTGGAAGGCTTGGAGCTGCCCTGCGGGGGTGTCAGTAGAGCTATCGTCAAATCTTCGCACTCCCCTCGCGGGTGAGACGATGGAGGCACATTTGCAGAATTGATTGGCCATTGACTGAGAAGCACTTATTATTATTATTATTATTCCATCGGTCCCTTTCCATGGGCTGATTGGTATAAAGCTCCTAGAGTAATGTTCTATGCCGTCACTTCCTTTATTCCACGGATTGGTGTGGAGACTTTCCTTATGGAATGAAGGACTGGATGCACATGGCCTTTTGGCTCAGCAATTGGCAGGAGATACACTATTATTATTATTATTATTATATCAGTCAGACATATATGTACATATACGGTCACAATTGCAAGTATTGCACATATACTTATGTACATATATATTACAAATATATAAGCCAAAAATAGACTTATATGCATTCATGCATTATTATTATTATTATTATTATACACTATTACTATTATTCTTATTGCTATTATTATTATTATTATTATTCAAACACATATGTACATATACGGTCACAATTGCAATATTGCACATACCTATGTACATATACATTACAAATACATAAGCCAAAAATAGACTTATATGCATTCATGCATAAGCAAATATTACATATGCGATATATCCAAGGGACATGGGTATGCGGAGTGAAAATAAGAGTCTGCGACAGACTAGGCAGACTAGACACACTAGATAGAAAGAAGCGGAGGATGAAGAACCTAAGACAGGCATGAAACATTATGGCTCGTCATAATATTAATATTCATATTATATTGCTATTGGATCATAAATTATATTGTACATATCAGTTCTCGAAACGTGTGCACGAGGGCTTGCACATATGTATGTATGCAGGATGGTACGTTTGTTTAAAATTGTAGGTATGTATTAATCTTTCTACGTGAGGGTGTTTCCCAAGGGATTAAGAAACCTAAGACCGGCGCGATGCACGAAACATGATCGCTAATCATAATATTTAAATTATATTATATTATATTATATTACATCATATTATCATATTATGTTATATTATTGTATGTCTAAAGTGTTGGGAGCAGGGGTGGGGGAAGGGAAAACCGAAGATTGTGTATATACCCCCCCCCCCAAATCAGGACCCGGTCGGAATAAATCATGGTTTATGGCAGCCAGCTTTATACTCTCACACACACACCATTCCGACATCATAGTATATAGCGACTCAAAATAATTGAAACATGATATGTATACTATTTTCTGCGCCAAACATCTCCTGGTGTGGCTTAACGAGGTATGGAGCGTTTTCAGCCCCTCATTTTTAGCTTACTTTTGTGTTACGGATCCGTTCTGAACGCCAAAAATGTGTTACCATCGAGGTGCCCGACCCTTGGGCTACACTCCATGCTACTAGGAGCCCCCATGGCAAGCATTTCTTATTCGTTCAACCCAATTACGCGGGGATTTTTCTTGGGGGGGGGGGGGGGGGACATTTTGACAATGGAGCGTTCAGACACAACCGAACACAAACATTTTCCTGAAATAGTAATGCCCCTATTTTTTTCGACCCACTTAGCAGAAGACAAAAGTGTGCGTGCGCGTGCGTGTGTGTGTGTGGGGGGCAAAAAAAAAAAAAAAAAAAAAAAAAAAAAAAAAAAAAAAAAAAAAAAAAAAAAAAAAAAAAAAAAAAATGTCAACATCGACCATGCCGAATCCCCCCCTTTTTTGAGGGGGGGGGGGGGGGGCCAAAAAGCTCGCAAACGGCTCGTTTAATCAAGCTAGAAGGAGTTATGTGATTAGGTCAACCCAAAGCTTACTGGGTTGAAATTTTCTTGGAAAATACTACTGCATGAAAAATATGCCATTGGCTTAACAATGTCAAAATGTCCCCGATGGGTGGGCCGGTGTGTGTGTGTGTGTGTGTGTGCGGGGGGGGGGGGGGGGGGGGGGGGGGGGGGGGGGGGGGGGGGGGGGGGGGGGGGGGGGGGGGGGGGGGGGGGGGGGGGGGGGGGGGGGGGGGGGGGGGGGGGGGGGGGGGGGGGGGGGGGGGGGGGGGGGGGGGGGGGGGGGGGGGGGGGGGGGGGGAGGGGGGGGGGGGGGGGGGGGGGGGGGGGGGGGGGGGGGGGTTTGTGAAAACAATAAATAATATAAAAAAAAAAAAAAAAAAAAAAAAAAAAAAAAAAAAGAAAATTAATTTAAAGGCAAAAGCGTGAGTTTGTTGACCGACAAGACATTGGCCATGACCTGGAGGTCGTGACAAATATACTTTGTCGCCCCACTATCCTGAAAAATGTGCGACTTCTTAGCAGAATATTGGTCGTGCAAGTAGACTAGTGCTCTCACTTTTCTTACTTTTTTTTCTCTTGCTGCTTGTGTTTCTCTCATTCTCTCGATCCCTCTCGCTCAACTCTGACCACACAGTGACCTGACTCCTCAGAGTCACTGTCTACCGTTTGCTCTTTCTTCGTCCTCTCTTTCTTTCGGTCAGCTTCAGCGAAGTATTAGTAGCCGTAGCAGCAGTAACAAGAGGAGCAAGAGACAGAGGGAGACCGCTGCAGCTTGGTGTTTCTGACGGGCTGCTGGCTGTTGCTGACGGGGAGCTTTCAACTGTAAGAGAACGGAGAATAATAGAAATATGCACAAGAACAATAATAATAACAATCATAGTAATAAGGGGTTGCGCCAACACCTGAAAGGATGGTTTTGTGGCTTTGCCCAAGTTTTTTTTCTTTTCTCCCCTTCCCCTTTTTTTTGGGGGGGGGGGGGTTAAAAAACCACACAAACATCGAAAAGGACCCTGGGGCTTGATATACTGCAAGCATGAGCCCCAAATCCTCCTGGTTCCCGCCATTGAGAAAAACAAAAACAATAATAATAATAATAATAATAATAATAATAATAATATATTGATCTGTCACTCCCCTGACGCAAATCACGGAACAGCTATAAATTATTTGATACCAAAGAAGACATTCAGAGCGTGATTTCATTATGGGCTAAAAACCTATCTTTTTCTATCTATGCAACTGTAGATATCTTAGTTGTTTAGTATAGCAAGTCCAGTATGGTTAGTATAGTTAGTATGGTTGGTTAATGCAGTTAGCAAATAGAGTACATCTAGCATAGTTAGCAAGAATGGCATAGTCTAGTTGGCAAATATATATATACATATATATATATATATATATATATATATATATATATTATATATATATATATGACACCGGACAAGACACAAACAGACACACATACATACCTACACATATGCCCTTAACACATTCACATACATACCTACATGTATACATAAAAAAGTTATATATATATAAATATATATATATATATGTGTGTGTGTGTGTGTGTGTGGTGATAGGCTGGGAGTGATGGATAGGGAGAAACCGCATATGCCAGATACAGATTCGGAACAGACGAGACCATCCTTGCACGGACGACGTTCGCAACACGGTTGGTCTTTATCACCACACACTAGTATAGTTAGCAAGTTAGGATTGTGTTTAGTATAGTAAGCAAGTTAGTATAGTAAGCAACTTAGTATAGTTGATATACTTGGTTTAGATGGTTAGTATAGCATAGCAAGTATAGTACCGTTGGTTAGTATAGTGTGGAAAGTATACTTAGCAAGTATAGTAAAATTAGTCTTGTTAGCAAGTATAGTGTAGTTAGAATAGTTGGTTAGTATTGTAAAGTTTAGCAAGTGTATAGTCAGGTGGGCAAGTATGGTTGGCATAGTATAGTATCAGTTGAGCAAGTTAGTAGCGTGTAAATTAGTAAGTAAAGTACAGTTAGTATGTTATAATTTAGCAAGTCAAGTATAGTTGGTATAGTATAGTCAGTAAGTACAATAACAATAGTTAGTATAGTTAGCAAGTATACTGTATGGAGTATTCTGTATCGAGTATGTTGGTCAGTGGAGTTGGTTAGTATAGTTAGCAAGTATAGTATAGTTAGCAAGTATAGTATAGTTAGGAGGAAGGTGGAAGGGGGAGGAAGGAAGGAACGAGCAGACAAATAGATATTTACGCTAGCTTCAGGTTAGGTTGAGGTAGGGTTTAGGTTAGGTTGAGGTAGGGTTTAGGCTAGCTTTAGGTCCAAGTCCTTGCAATAATTACCTGGAGAGTCGATGCAAGAAATGTTCGTCGAGGATGTATCAATGCAGACCTGCCATTCAGCGCAAAACTGATCTAGACCTGTGCCGCATCTGAAGCCTACGTGTGTATGTATGCAGTATGTACGTATTTAAGCATGTATATGTATGCATCTATGTACGCACGTCTATGCATGTATGCAGCCTATGAGTATATCTATGTAAGGACGTTCTCAGGATTTCGCCCAGCAACAAATCCGTCGATAATATCGGCACACTTGTCCACAGTGGTCTAGGAATTTCGGCCAGTTTGTAACCATCGTTTTCCACCGTAAAAATGACGTATGAAAAAGTTGTGAAACATAAAAAATAGCAAATCTAGCCCAAAGTTCTCCGTATTTTTGCGATTGGCCGAAAGCTGAGGTGGCCGAAATTCTGAGACGAACCTTATGCAGATACATTGTATGCATGTATTGTATGTATGCATGTATGTACGTTTTCGTATGTATGTTCGTATGTATACATATATGTATGTATTATGTTTTTACCGTTTTTGGGTGGGGGAAAACCGGGGTCCAAGCACTGGCAAGCATCTACAGTATAGCAACACACACACACACATATATATCTATATATATATATATATATTACTATTGCAAGTATAGTATAGTTAGTATAGTTGGTTAGTGTAGTTAACAAGTATAGAATATTGAGTTTAGGTAGGATAGCTTAGTTAGAAGTATAGTATACTTAGTAAAGTTGGTGAGTATGTTAGCAAGTAATGATATAGTTAGCAATGATCTTGGTCAGTGTAGTTGGTTAGTATAGTTAGCAAGTATAGTATAGTTGGTTAGTATAGCAAGTATAGTACAGCTAGCCAGTATAGTATAGCAAGTAAAATATAGTTGGTTAGTATAGTATTGCAAGTATAGTAGTTAGTATAGCTGGTTACTGTAGTTTGCGAGTTTCGAGTATTGAGTTTAGTTAGTATAATAGCAAGCATGGTATATTTAGTTAAGTTGGTTTGTATACTTAGCAAGTAATCATTGGTACAGATAGCATAATTGGTCAATGTGGTTGATTAGTATAGTTAGCAAGTATAGTATAGTTAGGAGGAAGGAAGGAGGAAGGAAGGACTCAGGAAGGAGGAAGACAAATAGCTATTTAGGCTAGCTGCAGGTTAGGTTGAGGTAATGTTTAGGTTAGGTTTATGTCAGCTTTAGGTCCAAGTCCTTGCAATAATTATCTTCCAAGTCCTTGCAATAATAGCTCGACCTAGCTAGCTAGATACATAGATAAACTGGTAGACTAGTAATACTATAAGGGAAGGTAGGTTACCCTCACTAGGAATTGTTTTGCTATCGCAGGTGAGTCGTCGACGCCCCGCTGCTCTGAAATCTAAAATTACAGTCGATGCTGCAAAGCTACCGCTACTACTACTACTACCACCACCACCACTACTACTATAACACATGCATACACGTGCAAAATATACATATAATTTTATTGACACACATAGGCAACATACACATTTACGTACATACATACATACATACATGTACATACAGTACATTCAGACGACAGCCGTCACCTGGTAGGATACACATATGCATGCATACAAAAATACAAACACACACAACACACACACACACACACACATATATATATATATATATATATATATATATATATATATATATATATGTATACATTAGCACGTGCAACCGGTGCACACATAGACATGCATATACATGTGTACACATAGACACAATGATACACATCCATACAGGCAGGCTGGTTGAAGAGGAATAGGAGTTTACAGAATGTTATCTCTCCGTTGCCATTGAGCAACGGCGCAGCCCTACATACAAAGGGAAATTTCTTATAAGCAGAAAGAAAGCGTGACCGTTATTTCCATGAATATTGACGAAAACGAAGAAATTCGATCTCTACATGATACAGCTAAGAACTAGGCTAAGCAAAGATTTGATCATATTTTCCGTGGATATTTTGGCAAAATTAAGTTGTCTTTCTGCAAGAAAGAATTAACAAACGTATTTTGATCGCAATAAACGTGGAAGGTTAGCAAAAACACACAGCTCTGAAGTTGGAATAGCAATCAGAATTGCACGTCATTCGCGTGGACACGTGGCAACAATAGATTATTACTCTATAACAAGGAAGTAGCTAACGGATTTGATCATAATTACTGTCAAGATTTGGCAAAAAATATATTACCCAACTTCAGGCTGTAGTAGGAATAAACACACAGTATCGTTCTCTTGGAAGTTTGGTAAAATAAGACACTGTTCACTATAAATTAACGTGGAATTCGGCGGAGAGGGGGGGGAGGGGCCGTACTGGGGACAATTGACTGGTTGGAGCACGCCCGTAAGCTGCCCGGCAACGAAAGAACAGCCATCCTAATATTAAAGCACACGTAAGTAAGTAAATAAAGAAATAAATAACTAATTGAATAAATAAATAAATAACACGTAAATTACATAAAGCAATAAATACATAAATATATGAAATACATGAAAGAAAGGACATCAATACAATCCATGAAATCCATAAATGATGAAACCAATAACATCAATAAATTCAATCTAAACAAAAATAAACACACAAGTAATAAGTGAATAATTATAAAGATAAATTAAATAGGAAGGACCCAGAACGTCGGGTTGCTAGTACTGTGCAAGAGAATAGAAAGCCCCGCACAGCTCTGCGAGCCCTTCGGAATTCCCTCCACACATGCTGGTTCCCTATATGAGTAGGCAGTCTAAGGTAGGTAGATAGATAGATAGGTAGGTAGGTAGGTAGGTTGATAGATAGATAGAAAGATAGGTATGTTGAGTTAAGGGCATCGCATGCATAAAAGCGCATAAGCGTCCATTACTACCGCGAGCAGAACCATCTCACAGGCTCCACAACGACCATTCGAATACGCTTTATTTCAAGCCGAAAGGCAACCGAGCCCAAGAACGAACTAAACAACCAGGAAACTTACAGGAACGTGTCCCGTAAGGAAATAGAGCACCCGATGAGCCAAGGTTTCGAGGGTTGCACGCTGCTTGTGCAAAGAAAAAACCTTACTTTTTTCCTTGGTTCCATGATTCCTTGATGAATCACGTTCGCTTGAGAGCTTTTACAGTAACTGTCGTCTGTCTGCCCTGCTGAGTGAGGAAAGCGCATGACGGAGTCAAAAACCAATTATACACAAAAAGCCATCGCATTTGTAGGGGGTGTTGGTGTAAGCAAGTCGTATTAAGCCTTGTTAGCATGGACTGACCCCAGGATAGATAGACAGATAGATAGATTCATGGATAGATAGAGACCACCCCCTCCTCCTAACACCTTTCAGGAAATCTATTGCAAATATTATAAATATATAGAGACATAACGAAATAAACATGTAAAAAGGACGGTATGAATTTAATATAGATAGATGAGATTTTGACTTATGTCAGAAAAGGAGTTTCTGATTTCGTCAAGCAAGGAGGTCTGTGGGCATTCACCAGATGCCCAGCTAAGCCATGAATTTGCATGGAAGCGACTGATACAGGCGAGAACACAGGAGCTCTCTCGACAGCATGTCTCATTGAGAGTCCAAAACCTCCGTACTGGATGGGGCCAGGGCTTGTTCCATAAGCACCCTTTGCAAAACGAGCTCCACCTCCATTACAGGTGAGCCTGTAAGCAGATGAAGTTTTGAGACTTTGGCAATGTCCGCAGAGTATCATAAACCGACAGAGCACTGTGGGTGGTTTTCCGGGTTCAATACACGAAACAGGGCACCCTGAGGGAACAGGATTGTGCTTCCCCACGCTAATGTCGGCGTTGTGACTTATGCTCGTACGACGGCGTATGGCTCGGCACATAAAGTGCACCCTACCACGGGCCCAGCACTCCCACACGATCTCCCGATCGTCCGTCTGTCAACAGACTGGCAACCATTTCAAAAACCAAGCCCAAGGAAGGGTCAGTGACAACATCGAATGGCCTCGGTGGGGTCTCCAAGTGGAGTTAAGATAGATAGAAAGATAGATAGATACCCTGTAGTAGTCAGCATGCCTGCCACGACCACCGCATCCCAAGTGAACGTCGCCTCGCCGTCACCTCCGACGAAAGTCGCGCTCACGATTGCGTTCGGGTAGAACTTTCCAATCGGGGGCAAGGTACTGCTCACCCGCTAAAGTCAACACAAGAGAAGTTTCGATTCTTAAGTACAACGAGCAAGGACTTCATGCGCTTCATTCTCAGCCAGTATGGTGTCCACAACCTGTTTTGCGGCTCATTCGTGAGCTCATGATAAAAGCTTTCAAACGGACTACTATAGAAGGATCATAAACCCTTCACGTCATAGTTTATTGGTACTGAGAGTAGCTAGGAACTTCTTACAAAAGAAACTCACTTTCACTGTGCTGGAGAGTTAAGTAGTTGTTAGTACACTGGATTATGACTCGACGTAGGAAAAGACGTTGTCAGTCGAAAGCCTTATGAGCTAAGTTACTCTCAACCTTGGGAAAGGAAGGTGGGATTGGTGTTACCATTATTTCGACGAGTACGGGATATTCCAGGCGCAAGGACTGACCATCCGTAGTAACAGTTCTAACAAGATCACATGCACGTACACCAGAGGTGGTTCCTTCCTTCTTGGTAACAGTGAACAGTAAAACAAACGAATGACGTCAAACGTTTCGTTGTCAGTGAGTTTTGCTGATTGTTCTGCTTATGTAGTGATTTATTTGAAGCTCTCATCAAGAGCTTCCTAATGAGCCACTACTCACGTTTGGGCGCAAGATCAGGCTGAGGACGAAACACGTGAAGCACTTGGATAATTGGATTCAGCAACTGCGAGCATTCCAGGCAGATTTATTACATGCAGAAAAAGTCAAGAGATGAGACAAGCAAAAATACGGTAAATTTGCGGTAAATCACCCAAAATACTGCGACATTTTCCCTGCATCTCCTCCCGTCTTCCTTGACAATTTTTGAAAAATGGATACCCAAGTGTTCTGTCCATCGTAACGAAGTAGTTACCGAATACGTCACAACCTTTGACAACAACAACAACAACAACAAAAAAAAAAAAAAAAAAAAAAAAAAAAAAAAAAAAAAAAAAAAAAAAGTTACATTTTTGTCATTACCATGGTTATCATAATTATTTTTGGTGAGCATTATAATCATTATTCATTATCACTGAAAAGTGTTGGGAGTAGCGCCCCGGGGATGGGGTGATTGGAAATTTTGTACCCCCCCCCCCCGCCCTTTGGCGGGCATTTCTGCAACCCTGTTGCAGTAAGCGTGGTTTGTGGGAACCAGGAGTAAGGGGCTCATATTTGCAAAGTGGCTTGCCCCAGGCTCGATATTGAGGCTGATGTAATTGTTTTGGAATTATGCCGCAAATCTTTGCGTCAAAAAAGTCTGAGCGCCAAAAATTCATTGATTTTTGGTAGTTCCTGCCGGTATCTACGGCAAATAAACGTACTCTGGCCCTTCCCGCAGGATTATCAGCGCTGCATTTGTACGCTAGCATAATTAGCCTTCAATTAATGACAAAGAATGTCCCAAGGCTTTAAAAGTTGCGCGAGAAGGGTTTCTACCGGTTATCTCCCGCAGTTGGTACGCAACACAGTAAATTAGCCGGCAACAGCCCCTAGTTACTACTACTACTACTATTATTATTATTATTATTATTATTATTATTATTATTATTACTACTACTACTACTACTACCACCACCACTATTATTATTATTATTATTATTGTCGCAAGTTCGATTCCCGTCGGTGCCACCACTGTTTTCATTGAACATACCGGTCCGTCTGGAAGTGTTGGAACTGCCCGTGCGGGGGTGTCATTAGAGCCTATCGTCAATTCTTCGTACTCCCCTCAAGGGTGAGACGATGGAGGCGCATATGCAGAAATGCATCAGCCATTGACAGAGAAGCACTATTATTATTATTATTATTATTATTATTCAGCCCAATGGCCTTACGGCGTTAAACTGTGATGCCAATCCATAACCATTCGGTGGTATGCTGGGGAGGAGGATCGTTGAGGCCTCATAAAAGATCTTTAACTCCGCCATGCTGGTTGGTAGCCCAGGACCCAGTTGTCTGCCAAAGTGTTATGGATGGGGTTTTGAAGCAGTTCTAGCCGCCATGCTTGGTGTGTGCACTTGCACATTCGGCGACGTTTTGCAAGAGGTTACTGGAGCTGCGGAGTAACCTTGGCTTAGTGCGGTCTTGCCCTCAGGAGCTCCATCGGTGGCCTTGCTTACCAGTCGAGAGACTGGCCAGCAAAGGGGGATTGGAGGACCTCGAACAAGGGTATTGGAGGCTTATGTCCGGACACGGATCGTGCCATGCAGCTGCATCAGTATGCCTTAGAAAAACAATATTATTATTATTATTATTATTATTATTATTATTATTGTTGTTGTTGTTGATATTATTATTGTTATTACTATTACTATTGACTTGTTATTACTATAACTACTAAGTACTAACTACTTAGTACATACTATTTATTATTATTATTATTATTATTATTATTATTATTATTATTATTATTAATATTGTGGCACCGTGATAGCCCAGTGGTTAAGGTCTACCTTCTGGGACTTGTCACCAGTTCGATTCCCGTCGGTGCCAGTATTTTCAAAGGATATTTTCTTTCAAAGTATTGGTTTGTCTGGAAGGCTTGCAGCTGCCCTGCGGGTGTGTCAGTAGAGCTATCGTCAAATCTTCGTACTCCCCTCGCGGGTGAGACGATGGAGGCACATGTGCAGAATTGCATTTGCCATTGAGAAAGTGGAAAGCACTATTATCATTATTCGTATTATTATTATGGAGGGGTGCACAGTATGGCACCCCACGGGAAGAGGAGGTGGTTGGGCCTCTTCCCACTGGTTCCGAGGCTATGTTGTGTTGTTTTTATAAGACATACACCACGTGGGGTCGAAGGGGTATTTACATTCCGAGATCTAGGGGTGGTGACGGGTTTCGAGGCGTCCCAGACACTTACCGCCAAACGTCGTCATGCGCTGGCAGACCGCATGAAATGTCTGCTACCCCTGTGAGTACCTCCATGCGGGACCTACCCAGTCTCGTGGAGCTCTCACGCGGGGAAGATCAATCATTTGTAGTTGATTTCCTGCAAGGTACCCGACACTGTGCGGGTAGTAGGGACTTCCTTTTGGGGCTTTCTATGCAGAATGGTTAGAGTCACTCTTCCCTCCCCAACATACTCACTGTAGTCCCTGTTGGGTCGAGGGATGGAGGCGCATGGCCCTCGGGCTCAGCCATGACAGATATATATATATTATATATATATATAAATAATTATTATTATTATGGGGGGGGGGGGGGATGCAGAGGGCCAGCTGCTCAGTGCTCCGGCCTAAAACCAAACCCCCTACAATGGTTCCGAGGCTATGTCGTTCTGTTGTTTTTCTAAGACATACACCATGTGGGATCAAAGGGGTATAAACATTCCGCGATCTAGGGGTGGTGACGGGTTTCGAGGCGTCCCAGACACTTACCGCCAAACGTCCTCATGCGCTGGCAGACCGCATGAAATGTCTGCTACCCCCCTTGAGTACCTCCATTCGACTTATACCCAGTCTTGTGGAACTCTCATAGGGAACATCAATCATTTGCAGTTGATTCCCTGCAAGGTACTCGACACGCCGGGCGGGTAGCTATTCAGGGATGGTTAGCTTCCCTACCAAACATTCAAGGTGTGACTCTTGGGTCGAGGGATGGAGGCGCATGGTCCTTGGACGGGTAGCTATTCAGGAATGGTTAGAGTCACTCTTCCCTCCCCAACATTCACTGTGTGACTGTTGGGTCGAGGGATGGAGGCGCATGGTCCTACCATGACAGATCAATACACTATTATTATATTATTATTATTATTATTATCTGCCTTGGAGTGTTGACTGTGACATATTTGAGGGAAATCCCGATGAAAAAACCTAGTCACACTTGCTAAACAGAGTTCCAGCCCAATGGCCTCAAGGCGTTAAACTGTGACGCCAACTCATAACCCTTTGGTGGTAGATGCTGGGGAGGAGGGTCGTTGCGCGCGTAAAAGATCTTAAACTCCGCATATGCTGGTTGATAGCCCAGGACCCAGCAGACACCAGATTGTTATGGGTGGGGTTTCGAGGCAGCTCTAGCAACCGCGCTTGGTGTATGCACTTGCACATTCGGTGACGTCTTGCAAGAGGTTGCTGGGACTGCGGAATAACCTCGGCTTAGTGCAGTCTTGCCCTCAGGAGCTCCATCGGTGGCCCCGATCATCAGGCGAGAGACTGACACGGGGGGGTGAGGACCTCGAACAAGGGTATTGGAGGCTTATGTCCGTTGAGGATATGCCATTAGCTACATCAGTACGCCTCAGATATAGTAAATCTGCCTTGGAGTGTTGACTGTGACATATTTGAGGGAAATCCCGATGAAAAAACCTAGTCACACTTGCTAAACAGAGTTCCAGCCCAATGGCCTCAAGGCGTTAAACTGTGACGCCAACTCATAACCCTTTGGTGGTAGATGCTGGGGAGGAGGGTCGTTGCGCGCGTAAAAGATCTTAAACTCCGCATATGCTGGTTGATAGCCCAGGACCCAGCAGACACCAGATTGTTATGGGTGGGGTTTCGAGGCAGCTCTAGCAACCGCGCTTGGTGTATGCACTTGCACATTCGGTGACGTCTTGCAAGAGGTTGCTGGGACTGCGGAATAACCTCGGCTTAGTGCAGTCTTGCCCTCAGGAGCTCCATCGGTGGCCCCGATCATCAGGCGAGAGACTGACACGGGGGGGTGGAGGACCTCGAACAAGGGTATTGGAGGCTTATGTCCGTTGAGGATATGCCATTAGCTGCATCAGTACGCCTCAGATATAGTATTATTATTATTATTATTATTATTATTATTATTATTATTATTATTCAGCCCAATGGCCTTACGGCGTTAAACTGTGATGCCAACTCAAAACCATTTGGTGGATGATGCTGGGGAGGAGGGTCGTTGGGCGCCTGTCGAAGATCTTAAACGCCGCTAGCACCTCGAACAAGGGCATGAGCCTCAGCTGCATCAGTATGCCTTAGTGTTGACTGTGATGTATTTGAGGGTAACACCTGATGATAAAAACTTAGTCACGCTTGTTTATCAGAGCTCCAGCCCAACGGCCTTACGGCGTTAAACTATGCCGGTTGATAGCCCGTGGACCCAGCGGATACCAAATTGTTATGGGTGGGGTTTTGAGGTAGTTCTAGCAAACATGCTTGGTGTACGCACTTGCACATGCGGCAACGTTTTGCAAGAGGTTGTTGGGACTGCGGAATAACCTCGGCTTAGTGTAGTCTTGCCCTCAGGAGCTCCATCGGTGGCCCCTATAATCAGTCGAGAGACTGACTAGGTGGGATGGATGTGATGCCAACTCAAAACCATTTGGTGGATGATGCTGGGGAGGAGGGTCGTTGGGCGCCTGTCGAAGATCTTAAACTCCGCTATGCCGGTTGATAGCCCGTGGACCCAGCGGATACCAAATTGTTATGGGTGGGGTTTGAGGTAGTTCTAGCAACCATGCTTGGTGTACGCACTTGCACATGCGGCAACGTTTTGCAAGAGGTTGTTGGAACTGCGGAATAACCTCGGCTTAGTGTAGTCTTGCCCTCAGGAGCTCCATCGGTGGCCCCTATAATCAGTCGAGAGACTGACTAGGTGGGGATGGAGCACCTCGAACAAGGGCATGGAGGCTCATGTCCGGAAACGGATCGTTCCATCCATCAGCTGCATCAGTATGCCTTAGAGGAAGTATTATTATTATTATTATTATTATTATTATTATTATTATTATTATTATTATTATTATTATTATTATTATTATTATGGACACCGTGATAGCCCAGTGGTCAAGTTCTACCATCTGGGCCCTGTCGCCAGTTCGATTCCCGTCGGTGCCACCAGTATTTTCATTGAACATACCGGTCCGTCTGGAAGTGTTGGAACTGCCCTTGCGGGGGTGTCATTAGAGCCTATCGTCAATTCTTCGTACTCCCCTCACGGGTGAGACGATGGAGGCGCATGTGCAGATTTGCATCAGCCATTGACAGAGAAGCACTATTACTATTATTAATATTATCATTATTATTATTATTACTAGTATTTTTATTATTATCATAATCATTATTATTATTATCATCATCATTATTATTATTATTATTATTATTATTATTATTATTAATCAAGTGGCACCGCGATAGCCCAGTGGTCAAGGTCTACCATCTGGGACCTGTCGCCAGTTCGATTCCCGTCGGTGCCAGTATTTTCAAAGAATGTTTTCTTTGAAAGTATTGGTCTGTCTGGAAGGCTTGGAGCTGCCCTGCGGGTGTGTCAGTAGAGCTATCGTCAAATCTTCGTACTCCCCTCGCGGGTGAGACGATGGAGGCACATGTGCAGAATTGCATTTGCCATTGACTGAGAAAGCACTATTATCATTATTAGTATTATTATTATGGAGGGGTGCACAGTATGGCACCCCACGGGAGGTGGTTGGGCCTCTTCCCACTGGTTCCGAGGCTATGTTGTTGTGTGGTTTTATAAGACATACACCACGTGGGGTCAAAGGGGTATGAGATCTGGGTGGTGACGGGTTTCGAGGCGTCCCAGACACTTACCGCCAAACGTCCTCATGTGCTGGCAGACCGCATGAAATGTCTGCTACCCCTGTGAGTACCTCCATGCGGGACCTACCCAGTCTCGTGGAGCTCTCACGCGGGGAAGATCAATCATTTGTAGTTGATTTCCTGCAAGGTACCCGACACTGTGCGGGTAGTAGGGACTTCCTTTTGGGGCTTTCTATGCAGGATGGTTAGAGTCACTCTTCCCTCCCCAACATACTCACTGTAGTCCCTGTTGGGACTCACTGTAGTCCCTGTTGGGTCGAGGGATGGAGGCGAAAAATGGCCTCGGGCTCAGCCATGACAGATCAATATATTATTATTATTATTATTATTCCGATGAAAAAACCTAGTCACACTTGCTAAACAGAGTTCCAGCCCAATGGCCTCAAGGCGTTAAACTGTGACGCCAACTCATAACCCTTTGGTGGTAGATGCTGGGGAGGAGGGTCGTTGCGCGCGTAAAAGATCTTAAACTCCGCATATGCTGGTTGATAGCCCAGGACCCAGCAGACACCAGATTGTTATGGGTGGGGTTTCGAGGCAGCTCTAGCAACCGCGCTTGGTGTATGCACTTGCACATTCGGTGACGTCTTGCAAGAGGTTGCTGGGACTGCGGAATAACCTCGGCTTAGTGCAGTCTTGCCCTCAGGAGCTCCATCGGTGGCCCCGATCATCAGGCGAGAGACTGACACGGGGGGGTGGAGGACCTCGAACAAGGGTATTGGAGGCTTATGTCCGTTGAGGATATGCCATTAGCTGCATCAGTACGCCTCAGATATAGTATTATTATTATTATTATTATTTGGCACCGCGATAGCCCAGTGGTTAAGGTCTACCATCTGGGACCTGTCGCCAGTTCGATTCCCGTCGGGGCCAGTATTTTCAAAGGATATTTTCTTTGAAAATAATGGTCTGTCTGGAAGGCTTGGAGCTGCCCTGCGGGGGTGTCAGTAGAGCTATCGTCAAATCTTCGTACTCCCCTCGCGGGTGAAACGATGGAGGCACATGGGCAGAAATGCATTCGCCATTGACTGAGAAGCACTATTATTATTATTATTATTATTATTATTATTATTATTATTATTATTATTATTATTATTATTATTATTATTATTATTGTGGACACCGTGATAGCCCAGTGGTCAAGTTCTACCATCTGGGCCCTGTCGCCAGTTCGATTCCCGTCGGTGCCACCAGTATTTTCATTGAACATACCGCTCCGTCTGGACCAGTATTTTCATTGAACATACCGGTCCGTCTGGAAGTGTTGGAACTGCCCTTGCGGGGGTGTCATTAGAGCCTATCGTCAATTCTTCGTACTCCCCTCACGGGTGAGACGATGGAGGCGCATGTGCAGAAATGCATCAGCCATTGACAGAGAAGCACTATTATTATTATTATTATTATTATTATTATTATTATTATTATTATTATTATTATTATTAGGGAGTACATAGGCCATCGGTCCTTTCCATGGGCTGATTGGTATAAAGCTCCTAGAGTAATGTTCTATGCCGTCACTTCCTTTATTCCACCGATTGGTGTGGAGACTTTCCTTATGGAATGGAGGACTGGATGCACATGGCCTTTTGGCTCAGCAATTGGCAGGAGATACACTATTGTTATTATTATTATTATTACTACTACTAATTGACTCACCTGGATCCAAGGAATCCGTCACATGGTAGGGAGCTACGCAGCCACACACAAGCGAATTACATACACATATGCACGCACAGATAAAGACTTGCTCTTTCTTATCTCCTATTCTGCCTTTCCTTTCCAAAGTTGTTTCTTTGTTATTGGGCCCGAGATCCTTTCTTACTCTATGTCCAACCTTCGAACTCACAGACGCACACTCTCCCTCCCTCCCTCCTTAACCCCCCCCCCCCCTGTCTGTCTGTCTAGATCTCTCTCCTTTTCTTGCCATCCCTTCTCTCACTGCGTGACACCCAATTTTTCAAAAACGCACAAACGTAAATGCGGCGAATCTAGAACAGCACGAACAAAACACAAAACACATGTACACAAAGACATGTGCATACAGAAACACAACACGCATAGATTGATATAATAAAATTTATGGGGTTATTAATGACATTATATGTATGTATGTATGTATGCGTGTGTATGTATGTATAGGTGCGTATATATGTATGTATGCATGTGCGTGTATAATATTGTGTGTTTGCACATTTTTACGCTTCAAATGAGTGCAGAGAACAGGCGTATTACAATATTGCGATGGCGAGGGGATAGGAGTTAAAAAAACACACACATCGAACACGCATATTTAACACCTGTAGAGGGGAGGGAGAGAGAGAGAGAGAGAGAGAGAGAGAGAGAGAGACCACCAACCGCGACAAACTTTGCTTCCGCTGTGCAAACAAGATTATATTAAATATTATATATATATATATAGAGAGAGAGAAGAGAAGAGAGAGAGAGACAGCTCGCACAAGAGAATAAAGAGATAGATAGATGGATAGACACAGATAGATAGAAAGATGGATAAGTAGACCGATGAGATTATTTTGCAAAAGAAAACTCTTTGCAAAAGAAACGCAGTTTCACATCAAACAGCAATTTTTGTACTGTGCATGTGGCCGTGATGGCGATCATGGCGATCACGGGTAGACTGATTTCTCCAGATAGATAGATAGATAAAAGAGAGATTAGAGAGATAGATGGATAGACAGACAGATAGGTAGGTAGATAGATAGATAGATTGATGGATAGATGGATAGATATATAGATAGATGTTACTCTTACTGGAATGCACATAAACGTTAACGCGCCGAAACAAGAGAAATGGAGAGCGAGAGAGAGAGAGAGAGAGAGAGAGAGAGAGAGAGCAGACCCACAGCGAGCGCATTGGTAGGTGCGAGGCAGGAATCGAACCTTCAATCACAGGACAAAGCTCTGACGCACATGGTAGAAACTCTTACACCTCTAAGAAGCAACCGTCCGACCGAAACTTTGGTTAAAAATTCGCAGAAAGAAACGAAAAATCTAGGTTCTGTGCACATCCTCATGTGAACTGGAACCAGCAAAGAAATCTGTTTGTTGTTCCAATGAAACCTTTGCGAAAACAAAGTACAGACTGTAACCCGAGTTAGTTGCCTTCATTTTGTGAAATCGAATCATTATTACAGCAGACCATGCCTTTCATATGTTCCTCCCTGGCGTGAGAGAAGCACTTCACTCTCAACTGATTCTTATCGCGATGCTCTTGCAATTATTCGCTTGCAAC
Source organism: Paulinella micropora (assembly GCA_019918135.1). NCBI lineage: Eukaryota > Cercozoa > Imbricatea > Euglyphida > Paulinellidae > Paulinella > Paulinella micropora. The sequence continues at coordinate 146,897 of WBZZ01005203.1, forward strand.
CTCTCACCCAGGGCTTTCTACTGAGCCAAGAAAGAGCTTTCTGGAAACACTTTGATCGAGAACAGTGATGTCATGGTTGGTTGTATTTGAAAAGTTTCCGTTCTTTAATTTAAGTACGATCAGCAACAACTTCCAGCCCTTTCTTCTCAGCTCACTGGGAAATTCTCTCGCTCACCCAGGGCAGTTCTGCACGGAGCCGGAGCGGTCGAACTTGAATCCAAAGATGCAATGGTCCAACAAGGTCGCACTGCCCAAGGTCACAAGCGATTGCAAGATCAAAGACGCACCTAAGGATAACAGCGCGTGTTAGCCGGTAATCATGAAAAAGATCATTTACATTAATAATTTCTATTATGATGATTGTTATCCCTAAAAGGTGTTCGAAGCAGGGGGGGCGGTTATAGGGGGGAGGTGGAAACGGAAAATGGTTACCCCCCCCAACACACACACACACACACCGCGCAAATTCGCACCCTGATCATGATCGGAACAAATCGTGGTTGCTGGCAACCTGGGAGCTCATTCTTGCAGGGTGGTTAGCCCCATACCAGACTCGATGTGGGTGCTGACGTCGTTTTGTTGTAATTCATGCAAATATTTTCGTAAGAGGAGTGTTCTGAATGCCAAACTTGTTTTTCCCCATGATTTTAAAACTTTTTTCAAAGTTTTGTATGGCCAATTTCGTATTTTTAGAAAGTAGACCCAACTCGAATTGAAAAAAAAAAAAAAAAAAAAATCTAAAAAAATCACAAGTAAAATTTTCCGAAAATAACAAAAATGCCTACAAAATCAAATATATATATATATATATAAATATACTTGGTTTTTTCGTTCCCCCCCCCCCCCTTCCTTTTTGTGTTTTTGTTTTTCTTTTGAGGGAATCAGGAAAAGTTGGGGGGGCTCATACTTGCAGGATGTCAAGCCCCAGATTCCTTGTCCATGTTTACATGGTTTTGTTCATGCAAATATTTGCGTTAGGGGAATGTCGTGAAAATGCCAAAATTCGTCCCGCAATATGTGCACTCGAAGCTCCAAGTGAATCAGCTGGCGTTTGGCACATTTTGGCATTCAGCACAAACGTCAAACGCAATTAGTGTTGAATGTCTTGATTTAGAATTTCGGCATTCAGGAAAAAAGCCTGACGCCATGTGTGTGTGTGTGTGTGTTTTTGAGCAAAGAAAAGCGGTGTGTGTGTGTGTGTGTGTGGGGGGGGGGGGGGGGGTGCAGGAAGCCCTCGCACACAATTCTCGGCGCAGCCCCTAGTTATTATCCCTGAAAGATGTTGGGAGTAGGGATGGAGGTTCTAGGGGGAATGTGAACATTGTGTACACCCCCACCCCCCCAGGGGGGGGGGGGGCAAATTGGCACCGCTTAACGCTTAATTATGGTTTGTGGCAATCAAGAGTTGGGAGCTCATACTTGCAGGGTGGTTAGCACCATATTCGATGCGGATCCTAACATGATTTTTTCTGGAATTCATGCAAACATTTACGTTAGGTTAGTGTCCTGCATGCCAAATTCTTTGCTTTTGGAAAAAAGCACCCGCTCAACACTGAATCATGGTTTGTGGCAACCAGGAGGAGCTGCAATGGACATCATACTTGCAGGATGATCAGCCTCAGACTCGATGTTGATGATGACATCAACTTTTGGAATACATTCAAATATTTGCGTTAGGGTGTTTTTTCTTCTTCCCCGAAATATACCAAAAGAACACAATAAAATCGAAAAAAAGAAATACTTTCATTCAAGACACTTTCATTACGCAAATATTTGCATGAATTCCAAAAAAAAAACCATGTCAGCATCAACATCGAGTCTGGGGCTTACCACCCTTCAAGTATGAGCTCCCAACTCCTGGTTGCCACAAACCATGAGTAAGTGATGAGCGGGTCCAAATTTGTCGACAAAAAAGGAACTTTAGCATTCAGGACGCTCTCCTAACGCAAATATAGGCATGAATTGCAAAAAAACCATTCAGCGTCAATGTTGAGTTTGGGGCTAACCACCCTGCAAGTATGAGCTCCTTACCTCCTGGTTGCCACAAATCATCAATTAGTAATGAGCGGGTGCGAATTTGTCGAAAAAAGGAATGTTGGCATTCAGGACGCTCCCCTAACGCAAATTTTGGCATGGATTCCAAGAAAACCATGTCATCATCAACGACTCGAGTCTGGGGCTCACCACCCTGCAAGTATGAGCTCCCAACTTTTCCTGGTTGCGACAAACCATGATTTATTGACGAGCGGGGTGGGTGGGTGGATGGGGGGTTGCGCGCGAGTGAGTACATAATTTACAGATTCCCCTCCCACTACTCCCAACAACTTTCAGGGATCATGATATTAATTATAATATTGTTTCTTTAACGCATATTGATGCAGCTGCATCGCATGATCCGTGTTCGGACATAAGCCTCCAATACCCTTGTTCGAGGTCCTCCAGCCCCCCTTGGCTGGCCTTTCTCTCGACAGGTAAGCAAGGCCACCAGTTGAGCTGCTGAGGGAAAGACCGCACTAAGCCGAGGTTACTCCGCAGTTTCAGTAACCTCTTGCAAAACGTCGCCGAACGTGCAAGTGCATACACCAAGCATGGCGGCTAGAACTGCCTCAAAACCCATCAACAATCTGGCAGACAACTGGGTCCTGGGTAACCAACCAGCAAGCGGAGTTGAAGATCTTTTATGAGGCCTCCACGATCCTCCTCCCCAGCATACCATCACATTTCAATGCCGTAAAGCCATGGGGCTGGGATTCTGGTAAGCAATCAACTATTGAACCATATGACTAGGTTCTTTCATCGGGGTTACGCTCAAAAATATCACAATCAAGACTCCAATCAGAATCCAAAATTTGGCAGACAACTGGGTCCTGGGATTCCAACCAGCACAGCGGAGTTAAAGATCTTTTATGAAGCCTTTTATGTCCTCAGCGTACAACCAAAATGTGTGATGGATTGGCATCACAATTTAACGCAGTACGGCCATTGGGCATAATAATAATAATAATAATAATAATAATAATAATAATGATAATAGTGCTTCTCTGTCAATGGCTGATGCATTTCTGCACATGCGCCTCCATCGTCTCACCCGTGAGGGGAGTACGAAGAATTGACGATAAGCTCTAATGACACCCCCGCGCGGGCAGTTCCAACACTTCCAGACGGGCCGGTATGTTCAATGAAAATATTGGTCCAGAAATAGACCGGTATGTTCAATGAAAATACTGGTGGCACCGACGGGAATCGAACTGGCGACAGGGCCCAGATGGTAGAACTTGACCACTGGGCTATCACGGTGTCCCAATAATAATGATAATAATAATAATAATAATAATAATAATAATAATAATAATAATAATAATAATAATAATAATAATAAATATATATATTGATCTGTCATGGCTGAGCCCGAGGGCCATGGGCCTCCATCCCTCGACCCAACAGGGACTACAGTGAGTATGTTGGGGAGGGAAGAGTGACTCCAACCACTCTAACCATCCTGCATAGAAAGCCCCAAAAGGAAGTCCCTACTACCCGCACAGTGTCGGGTACCTTGCAGGAAATCAACTACAAATGATTGATCTTCCCCGCGTGAGAGCTCCACGAGACTGGGTAGGTCCCGCATGGAGGTACTCACAGGGGTAGCAGACATTTCATGCGGTCTGCCAGCGCATGACGACGTTTGGCGGTAAGTGTCTGGGACGCCTCGAAACCCGTCACCACACCTAGATCGCGGAATGTAAATACCCCTTTGATCCCACGTGGTGTATGTCTTATAAAAAAGCAACACAACGACATAGCCTCGGAACCGACGCAACAACATAGCCTCGGAACCAGTGGGAAGAGGCCCAACCACCTCCTCTTCCCGTGGGGTGCCATACTGTGCACCCCTGAATAATAATAATAATAATAATAATAATAATAATAATAATAATAATAATAATAATAATAATAATAATAGTGCTTCTCTGTCAATGGCTGATGCATTTCTTCACATGCGCCTCCATCGTCTCACCCGTGAGGGGAGTACGAAGAATTGACGATAGGCTCTAATGACACCCCCGCAAGGACAGTTCCAACACTTCCAGACGGACCGGTATGTTCAATGAAAACACTGGTCCAGACGGATCGGTATGTTCAATGAAAATACTGGTGGCACCGACGGGAATCGAACTGGCGACAGGGCCCAGATGGTAAATAATAATAATAATAATAATAATAATAATAATAATAATAATAATAATAATAATAATAATATTAGTAATAGTGCTTCTCTGTCCATGGCTGATGCAAATCTGCACATGCGCCTCCATCGTCTCACCCGTGAGGGAGTACGAAGAATTGACGATAGGCTCTAATGACACCCCCGCACAGGCAGTTCCAACACTTCCAGACGGACCGGTATGTTCAATGAAAATACTGGTGGCACCGACGGGAATCGAACTGGCGACAGGGCCCAGATGGTAGAACTTGACCACTGGGCTATCACGGTGTCCATAATAATAATAATAATAATAATAATAATAATAATAATAATAATAATAATAATAATAATAATAATAGTGCTTCTCTGTCAAAGGCAAATGCAAATCTGCACATGTGCCTCCATCGTCCCACCCGCGAGGGGAGTACGAAGATTTGACCAATAGCTCTACTGAAACCCACAGTGCAGTTCCAAGCCTTCCAGACAGACCAATACTTTTCAAAGAAAACATCCTTTGAAAATACTGGCACCGACGGGAATCGAACTGGCGACAGGTCCCAGATGTCTGGTAGACCTTGACCACTGGCCATGGGCTATCGCGGTGCCACAAAATAATAATAATAATAATAATAATAATAATAATAATAATAATAGTGCTTCTCTGTCAATGGCTGATGCAAATCTGCACATGCGCCTCCATCGTCTCACCCGTGAGGGGAGTACGAAGAATTGACGATAGGCTCTAATGACACCCCCGCACGGGCAGTTCCAACACTTCCAGATGGACCGGTATGTTCAATGAAAATACTGGTGGCACCGACGGGGATTGAACTGGCGACAGGGCCCAGATGGTAGAACTTGACCACTGGAATAATAATAATAATAATAATAATAATAATAATAATAATAATAATAATAATAGTAATGATAAGAATAACTAGGCGCTGCGCCAACACCTGACGGGATGGTTTTGGGGGCTTCGCCCAAGTTTTTTTTTTTTTTTTTTTTTTTTTCTTCGCGCGCCCTTCACACCCCCCCCCCCCCCCCCCTCTTCCCAACGTTTCTTTTCCTATCATCCTTACAAGCACAAGTTTTACAGCCTCGGAGCAATTTCAGCCATTCATGTTGGCACTACTTTCTAATTATGTTTGCTGTTCCTAATTTCAACTATATCCCTAAAACGAGCTCGTGTTAAGGCTGTCTATTCGCCAAGAATCAGCTTCTAAACCTTTATACCACAACTTTTATAGCCTTCAAGCATTCTCAGCCAGGTGCTTACTAGCCCAAGATTCCATGTTAAATCATGCTCATGTTTTTTTTTGTTGTTGGGATTTATGCAAATATTTGCGTTAGGGAGTGTCCTGCATGCCGAAATTCCCTTTCCAAAAAAAATTGCTTTGGAGTTTTGTAATAGCATATTTGGTAACATTCGAAAGTAGACGGAATTTGAAGCAAAATTTACTGTTTTAACCTTGTGTGTGTGTGTGTGTGTGTGTGTGTGTCGGTTTTATCTATTGTGCCTCGGGTTTTTCCCCCCCTTTTTCTTCCCGTTTGAGTTTTTGTTCTTCGCGATTGCGAGAACCAGGAGGAGTTGGTGGCTCATATTGCAGGATGTCCAGCCCCAGGTCATTGTCGATATTTACATGGTTTTTAGGAATTATGCAAATATTTGCGATAGGGCGATGGCATGAAAATGCCGAAATTGCTCTTGTTTCGGTTTTTTTTTCTTTTCCCGTGAGTATGTGTGTGTCTGTTTGTTTTTCTTCCCCGATTGCAGGAATCAGGAAGAGTTAAGGACTCATACTTGCAGGATGCCAAGCCCCAGAGTGCCTGTCGATGTTAATGGTTTTTGGAATTCATGCAAATATTTGCGGTGGAGCATTGTCGTGAAAATGCCGAAATTCCTCTCGTTTTGACAAGTTTCCGCACCTCCCTCCGCAATATGCGTACCCTGTCGAATGGGAAAAGGTGTGTGTGTGTGGTGGGGGGGGGGGGGGGGGGTTCCGGGGGCCCCAACCCCGCCATGTGTATCCCCAGCAAATCTGCCGGCTTTTTGGTATTTTGGCATTCATGACAATGTCTAGCGCAATTATTTTTGATTTTGAATTTCTCGAAAAATCTACTTTTTTGTGTTTTGAGTTGTTGACAGAATTCCAACAACAAAACAAACACACAAAAAAAAAAAAAAAAAAAAAAAAAAAAAATCGATTTCTTTCGGATCTAAACTGAATGGCTGAGAATGCTCCAAGGTTCTACAAGTTGTGCAAGAGTTGAGAGGCTCGTTTTTTTGTTTCAGTCGCCCTATTTTCAAAGAACTACTTGAAACAACGATTAGCAAAGATTCTTGCAAAGTAGTGCCATGCAAGTACGAGCTCCTGGATTGCCACAAACCATGATTAAGTGATGAGCGGTGCCAATTTGCGGGTGGGGGTGTGTACACAATTTTCAGATTCCCCCTTCTCTCCCAAACCCCCTCACCCCCTACTCCTAACCTTTGAGGGATTGTAATGATAATAACTAGGGACTGCGCCAACACTTGACAGGATGGTTTTACAGTGCGAGATTGACGGGGCGATTCGCGCACAGATGCACGTCGTGCACCGATGTGCTTCGGGCACCAGGTGGCATTTATGTCAGATTTTTCTGGCAAGAGTGCCAACGGCGCTAAGAATTTTTGTACGCTGCAAAAGAGCACTTCGAGAGGTGCCGGGTTTACCAAACATCAGCCTCTTACTCCTGGTGGTGGCGGGTGTCATCAAGTGGCGCAAGTGCCTGAATTTTTTGGTAGAGTGCCACCTGTGGCCAGAAATTTTGACATGCTCGAAAAGACCAGATCGAGAGGCGCCAGGTTCAAACATCAGCCTCTAACTCCTGGTGGTGGCGGGTGGCATCAAGTGGCACAAGTACCTGAATTTTCCGGTAAGATTGCCACCTCTGGCCAGAAATTTTGATTTACTCCAAAAAAACATTTCGAGAGGTGCCAGGTTCACCAAACATCCGACTCTAACTCCTGCTGGTGGCGGGTGGCACACAAGTGGCACCAAGTGGCATAAGTACCTGATTTTTCTGGTAAGCTTGCCACCTGTGGCAAGAAATTTTGATATGCTCGAAAAAAGCATTTCGAGAGGTGCCAGGTTTACCACACAGACTCTAACTCCTCCTGCTGGTGGCGGATGGCACCAACTGGCACCAGGTGGCACAAGTACCTGATGTTCCGGTAAGATTGCCACCTGTGGCCATAAATTTTGATATGCTCGAGGAAAGCCACCTGTGGTCAGAAATTTTGATATATTCGAAAAAAGCATTTCGAGAGGTGCCAGGTTCACCAAACATCAGACTCTAACTCCTGCTGGTGGCGGGTGACACCAAGTGGCAAAGTACCTGATTTTTCTGGTAAGCTTGCCACCTGTGGCAAGAATTTTGATATGCTCGAAAAAAGCATTTCCAGAGGTGCCAGGTTTACCACACATCAGAATCTAACTACTGGTGGCGGATGGCACCAACTGCCACCAGGTGGCACCAAGTGGCACAAGTACCAGATTTTCCGGTAAGATTGCCACCTGTGGCCAGAAATTTTGATATGCTCAAAAAGAGCATGCCGTGAGATTACAGGTTCACCAAACATCAGCCTCTAACTCCTGCTGGTGGCGGGTGGCACCTAGTAGCGCAAGTACCTGATTTTTCCGATAACAATGCCAAAACAAGAGGAATTTCGGCATTTTCAAAACCCCCCCCTAACGCTGATGTTGCATGAATTCAAAAAAGCCATCAGCCTCTAACTCCTGCTGGTGGCGGGTGGCACCTAGTAGCGCAAGTACCTGATTTTTCCGGCAACAATGCCAAACAAGAGAAATTTCTGCATTTTCACGACCCCCCCCTAACGCTAATGTCTACATGAATTCCAAAAAGCCACACAAACATCGACAAGGACCCTGGGGCTTGACATACTGCAAGTTTGAGCCCATAACTCCTGACTCCGGCAATCAAGAAAAACAAGAACAAAAAACAAACTGCCAAAACAAAAAGGAATTTTGGCATTTTTACGACACTCCCTAACGCAAATATTTACATGAATAAAAATTATTATTAAAAAAAAAAAAAAAAAAAAAAAAACGAATAAGTACAAACTTCGACAATGAGCGGTGCCAAATTGCTGGGTGGGGTGGGGGTAGGTTTACACAAGGTTCAGATCCCCCCTCTCCCCCAGACCCCCCCCCCCTACTCTCAACACCTTTCAGGGATAATAATAATAATAATAATAATAATAATAGTAGTGCTTCTCTGTCAATGGCTGATGCATTTCTGCACATGCGCCTCCATCGTCTCACCCTCACGGGGAGTACGAAGAATTGACGATAAGCTCTAATGACACCCCCGCAAAGGCAGTTCCAACACTTCCAGACGGACCGGTATAATCAATGAAAATACTGGTCCAGACGGACCGGTATGTTCAATGAAAATACTGGTGGCACCGACGGGAATCGAACTGGCGACAGGGCCCAGATGGTAGAACTTGACCACTGGGCTATCACGGTGTCAATAATAATAATAATAATAATACTAATAATAGTGCTTCTCTGTCTATGGCTGATGCAAATCTGCACATGCGCCTCCATCGTCTCACCCGTGAGGGGAGTACGAAGAATTGACGATAGGCTCTAATGACACCCCCGCACGGGCAGTTCCAACACTTCCAGACGGACCGGTATGTTCAATGAAAATACTGGTGGCACCGACGGGAATAGAACTGGCGACAGGGCCCAGATGGTAGAACTTGACCACTGGGCTATCACGGTGTCCATAATAATAATAATAATAATAATAATATACTTCCTCTAAGGCATACTGATGCGCTGATGGCACGATCCGTTTCCGGACATGAGCCTCCATGCCCTTGTTCGAGGTGCTCCATCCCCACCTAGTCAGTCTCTCGATCAGTCTCTCGACTGATTATGGGGGCCACCGATGGAGCTCCTGAGGGCAAAAGCCGAGGTTATTCCGCAGTCCCAACAACCTCTTGCAAAACGTTGCCGCATGTGCGTGCGTACACCAAGCATGGTTGCTAGAACTACCTCAAAACCCCACCCATAACAATTTGGTATCCGCTGGGTCCACGGGCTATCAACCGGCATAGCGGCGTTTAAGATCTTCGACAGGCGCCCAACGACCCTCCTCCCCAGCATCATCCACCAAATGGTTTTGAGTTGGCATGACAGTTTAACGCCGTAAGGCCATTGGGCTGAATAATAATAATAATAATAATAATAATAATAATAATAATAATAATAATAATAATAGTGTATCTCCTGCCAATTGCTGAGCCAAAAGGCCATGTGCATCCAGTCCTCCATTCCATAAGGAAAGTCTCCACACCAATCGGTGGAATACGTGACGGCATAGAACATTACTCTAGGAGCTTTATACCAATCAGAATAATAATAATAATAATAATAATAATAATAATAATAATAATAATAATAATAATAATAATAATAATAATAATAGTGCTTCTCTGTCAATGGCTGATGCAAATCTGCACATGCGCCTCCATCGTCTCACCCGTGAGGGGAGTACGAAGAATTGACGATAGGCTCTAATGACACCCCCGCAAGGGCAGTTCCAACACTTAATAATAATAATAATAATAATAATAATAATAGTGCCTCTCTGTCAATGGCTGATGCATTTCTGCACATGCGCCTCCATCGTCTCACCCGTGAGGGGAGTACGAAGAATTGACGATAGGCTCTAATGACACCCCCGCAAGGGCAGTTCCAACACTTACAGACGGACCGGTATGTTCAATGAAAATACTGGTCCAGATCTGGACCGGTATGTTCAATGAAAATACTGGTGGCACCGACGGGAATCGAACTGGCGACAGGGCCCAGATGGTAGAACTTGACCACTGGGCTATCACGGTGTCCAATAATAATAATAATAATAATAATAATAATAATAATAATAATAATAATAATAATAGTAATAATAATAATGCTTTTATATATGAGTAATTGTACCTTCACAGACGCCCGTGCCATCAAGAGCGCAGATAGAGTTGAAGCTACCGGTGACTGCTCCCATCACTACCACCGCTGCCCTAAATGAACCCGGTAGGTAGATAGGTAGATAGGCGGATAGGCACATGTAGGTCGCTAGATTGGTAGGTAGATAGATAAGATATGATAAGATATAATAAGATATGATAAGATATGATGAGATAAGATGAGACAAGACAAGACAAAGGCAAGATGAGATAAAAGATAAGAAAAGATAAGATCAGATCAGATCAGATAAGAGATGATATTTCGCATCTGCAATATTTACATATACACATTGTAATTTATATATGTACCAATATATACACACCTGTAGATGTGTCAACATATTTTTATGATATTATATATGTAATGTTTTGAGAAAGAGCACCATGTCAGCACAACAGGTCCAGACATTGTGTCTACAACTGCCTTCACAAGCGCGTTGGGTGCATACGGCAGAGTGGATTGAAAATCTTCGAGGTCTGCCGGGAAATCTACAAGTCAATAAGCAATTGTAAGCAAGCAAATAAATCATAGTATTAGTATATAATAAATAAATAAGTAAATAAATACATACATACATAAATAAAATAAGTAAAGAAGTAAAGAAGTAAAGAAGTAAGTAAGCAAGAAAGTAATTATAAGCAAGTGAGTAAGCAAGAAAGTAACTTTAAGTAAGTAAATCAATACATCAATAAATCAGTAAATCAGTAAGCAATGAAGCAGTAGAATAATAAAGCAATCAATCAAACAATCAAATTGCAAAATTATGTTTTGATATATATCAAAACAATAAATCATCATTAATAATTCGTCAATAAATCAATAAATCAAGAGATAACTAAAGAAATAAATCGAGAAATCGAGAAATGAACAAATTAATAAAGGAATAAATAAATAAAATGTGTGACTATTTGTAAAGACGTACGTACATAAATCATTTTCATTTAATTACTGGCTTCATTTTAGAAGCAACAGATGCTTCAGCATCGTCATAACAGCACCATTGATAAGAAACGATGAGATCATAGTTTATTATTATTATTATTATTATTATTATTATTATTATTATTATTATTTATCACTATTATTATTATTTATTACCATTACTATTATTATTATTATTATTATTATTATTATTATTATTATTATTATTATTATTATTATTATTATTATTATTGCTTGGTGTATGCACTTGCACATTCGGTGACGTCTTGCAAGAGGTTGCTGGGACTGCGGAATAACCTCGGCTTAGTGCAGTCTTGCCCTCAGGAGCTCCATCGGTGGCCCCGATCATCAGGCGAGAGACTGACACGGGGGGGTGGAGGACCTCGAACAAGGGTATTGGAGGCTTATGTCCGTTGAGGATATGCCATTAGCTGCATCAGTACGCCTCAGATATAGTAAATCTGCCTTGGAGTGTTGACTGTGACATATTTGAGGGAAATCCCGATGAAAAAACCTAGTCACACTTGCTAAACAGAGTTCCAGCCCAATGGCCTCAAGGCGTTAAACTGTGACGCCAACTCATAACCCTTTGGTGGTAGATGCTGGGGAGGAGGGTCGTTGCGCGCGTAAAAGATCTTAAACTCCGCATATGCTGGTTGATAGCCCAGGACCCAGCAGACACCAGATTGTTATGGTTTCGAGGCAGCTCTAGCAACCGCGCTTGGTGTATGCACTTGCACATTCGGTGACGTCTTGCAAGAGGTTGCTGGGACTGCGGAATAACCTCGGCTTAGTGCAGTCTTGCCCTCAGGAGCTCCATCGGTGGCCCCGATCATCAGGCGAGAGACTGACACGGGGGGGTGGAGGACCTCGAACAAGGGTATTGGAGGCTTATGTCCGTTGAGGATATGCCATTAGCTGCATCAGTACGCCTCAGATATAGTATTATTATTATTATTATTATTATTATTATTATTATTATTATTATTATTATTATTATTATTGTTATCCCTGAAAGGTGTTGGGAGTAGGGGGAAGGGGAAACAGAAAACCGTGTACCCACACTCCCCCCCGCCCGCAAATTCGCCCGTTTCTGTACCCGTCATGACTTAATCATGGCTGTGGCGACCAAGAGAAGTTGGGAGCTCATACTTGCAGGTGTCTGTGTGTGTGTGTGGTTTTTTGTTGTTTAATAATAACAATAATAATAATAATAGTGCTTCTCTGTCAATGGCTGATGCATTTCTGCACATGCGCCTCCATCGTCTCACCCGTGAGGGGAGTACGAAGAATTGACGATAAGCTCTAATGACACCCCCGCAAGGGCAGTTCCAACACTTCCAGACGGGCCGGTATGTTCAATGAAAATACTAATAATAATAATAATAATAATAATAATAAGTACTGGAGCGTAGCTGCCAAAACAAACAAGAAAGAGTCTACCACTTGCATCTTGGCATGAGACACCAGAGAAAACAGAAAGAAGATGCAACAAGAGAGGACAGACAAGGACATGAAGGACAGGACAAGAAGCATACAACCAAGGGGTCGTGGAGCAAGTATTTAGAGTCCAGGAGCCAAGCAAATGCAACATGTTTAAATTGAACGGTTCTATTGATAGAAAGGATGTGCTGAAAAGAACCTAAAATATTCTCTGTGTGTGTTTTTCTCGATTGCGGGAACCAGGAAGAGTTGGGGGCTCATACTTGCAGGATGTCAAGCGTCAGGGTCGTCGATGCTTATATAGTTTTTTGGAATTCGTGCAAATATTTGCGTTGAGTGTCGTACACTTGCCGAAATTCCCCTTGTTTTGGCAGTGTTGCCGGCAACTCCCCGCAATATGCATACCCTGTCGAATGCGAAAGGGGGGGTCGGGGGGGGGGGGGGGGGGGGGGGCCTCCCCCCGAGAACCCCAGCGCATGTGTACTCACCAAAGCCATGGTCACCGAATCCATGGTCAACGAAGCACGAAGCATGGCTTCGCTGGCTTCGGTGATTTTTTTTCATATGCATACATACATAACATACATAATCATACACGTTTATGCAAATACATTCATGCATCGATGACCTGATACTTGGAAGTTGATGCTTTTGTCGAAATCACCGCAAAAACCGTTGAAGCCCAATGAATAATTCCTGTAAAAGTCCCATCCTGTAGAATAGCCACACAAATGTTCTAGTAGTTCTGTCAGGTACGCGCGGTACTGCAGGAAGCAACAACAAAAAATTTAAATGAAAAAAAAAGGGGGGGGGGGGCGCGCGACAGGTACTTATTTGGAACATCCAACCATATGCATGCAGGGTGAAGTTTGAGCGCTCAGTTCCCAGCCCATATATGCAACGCCTATGTTGCAGCCTCATTTGAAAGCTTTCGAGAGAACTTAAACGAGTCTGCACCAGCGCCAAGCACAGGGAGAACATTTCCACTGCTAACTACTAACACTGACCACTAACTATCATGAAACTACTCACTACTAACGAGCCCCTTTAGACTCGGGAAGCATACGAAGGCTTATACTCTCACATCAGTTCTTTAGCAATGACTTCAATCATTTTATTATTATTATTATTATTATTATTATTATTATTATTATTATAATATATATATATATTCATTTGATTCCTTGTGCCTTGTCTGATTGGAAAGTGCTCGTTGAAAGCTTTCAAATGAACCATTACAACCACAACGAACAAGAATCGGCTTAGAACGAAGCGCTTAAATTGATGGTTCATGATACTTGAGAAGTATGAGAGACCTGGCAGCAAGTAAGCAGGGACCTCGCAGGTAGATCCCTGGGTGCATTTCTCGGCCTTTTTGTGCTTGGTCTTGCCCTTGCCCTCCTTGGCCTCTTTGTCCTTGCCCTTCTCCGGAGAGTTCCGTTTGCCTTGCTTCGTGTCCTCTTTGTCCTTGCCCTTCTCTGGAGAGTTCTGTTTGCCTTGCTTCGGGATCGCTACAGCAGTGGCGCTAGAATCAAAGGGTTGCGTCACGATCGCTACGGTGTTGCTAGCAACCGAGTGCTCGATGAGCTCTTCTCCTGAACATAGCAGCATGTCTTCTCAAGCTTACAAGCGCAAACAGCAGACAAATTGAAATCGCTCCATTTCAGTCAGAGTGCGCGTGTCCGAAACCTGTACCGGTATTGCTGAGCTTTCAAGTGACAGCCAGTGTTTTTGTGCTGAGAGCCTGTGTTGTGGCATAGTTCAAAAGCTCTTGGTGAGAGCTTCAAACGATACACTCCACAGCGGCTGCTTGATGTACATTAATTTATCAATGGTACTTAAAAGAAAGCATTTTTCCTGGTACCCGGCTTTTTCGGTATGTTTTCCATTTTCGTATACTTTTCCACGCCGGAAAACCAGAGGAAGAGCGAATTTTCCCCCGTGACATGGGCAAAGATTCGCTGAATTTGTTCTGGTTTTACGGCGTGGAAAGGTATACGAGAATGGAAAACATACCGAAAAAGCCGGATAGAGCGTCCCAGGATAACATACAAAAAGATTGATGTTGGAAAACAACTAAGATAGATATGCTGAGCAAATTCCATCTTGGAAATTGATTGACAAAAAACTTGCTCAGATGTGTATATGTCCACGTTTGAAAAAATGAATGTGTTTACCTATATGCATGTTTGTGTGTATGAAAATATAAGTGTATGCAACGTATGTGTTGCATATGTCCTTATATCAATCGACATTGTATGCATGCATGTGTGGATGCATGCATGTTATGTATGTACATATGTATGTGTGTATGTAAGTACGTACGTACGTATGTATGTACGTACGTACGTATGTAATTATGTACATGTATCTATGTATCTATGTATGTATGTGTGTGACAGTTGGAGCATTTTGAAGAAATGAACCGCTGCCGTCGTTTGCCGGAAGGTACGTTAGAGACACCAGCAAAAAAAAAACACACAGCGTCTAGCACACAAATAATCATGCAGGAAATTGCAAGTAAAGAAACAAAGATTGTAGTCGACAAGCACTGCAACTGTGAGATCGCAGTAGCTAAGCACTGTCCAGCGTGCCAACGAGCTTTCCTGATCCTACTACTATAACTACTACTACTGCTGCTACTACTACTACCACCACTACTTTACTGCTGCTACTTCTACTGCTAGTACTGCATCTCTGTCTCTCCCTCCTCTCTCTCTCTCCTCTTTCTCTTCCTCTCCTCTCTTTCTCTCCTGTTTTTGCTCTCTCCTCTCTCTTTCTCTCCTGTTTTTGCTCTCTCCTCTCCACACAGGCACAGATAGAAATACACGCACAAACAAAATATTTATTTTGTTCTTACACAGACTTAAATCCATGCATGAGAATGTAAAAAATACAACAACAAGAACAACAGCGTGGGTTATTATTACCATGCAGCATGATTCCGCTTCGCATACCATATTTACAT
>WBZZ01005203.1:170000-180968 GCA_019918135.1 Paulinella micropora
ACCTATCTATCTATCTATCTATCTATCTCGTTCGGGTGCTTCCGGTTTTAAAATCTCTTTTTTTATTCTCGCCTTTTTAAATTCCAATTCCTCGGCGGTCGTCCATTCTCTACCCTCCGTATTCTCTTTCAATTTTTTATATTCCGCATCTGTAATGGTTCGGGCTTCAAATAAGGCCTTAGCGTCCCTTTTTTAATCACTGTCTCTGTTATTTTTGCGCCTTTAATTGTCGGCTCGCTCGCGTCGGGTACGTCTAAGTCGCATATTTCATACTCTGCTAATATGAAATACTTCATTAAGTTCTGTATCCATTCGCGGGCGTCTTTGTTCTGTTCTACTTTGTTTTTAGCTAGTAATTTTATATAATCGTTTGCCACTACATTAACAGCTCCATATCGGCTATATGTCCAATTTGCCAAGGTTGCTATTTCCTCCCGCTTCTGTCGGCTGTTAAGACTCGGGCTCAGTTGCCTTAAATATTGAGTTTCGTTTTCAATGGTCGCCGTGTTATAATCGTGTAAAACAAGTATATATTGCGGTCTATCGGGTGCCGTATTCTGCCCAACATCTGGAAGAAATCCCCACTCATATTTGTCTTATTACAAGCGACGGCCACAATATTATGAAAAACCCTCTTATGCGTCATGATAGTAATCTAAACCCCCCGTTATTGCTGGTGAGTGAATAACGATATCATATTCCGCCCATTTCTTGTATTCGTCGGCCATTGCTTCTCGGACTTCCTCCGTTTTGTTGGTTTCGCCGGTTATCAATAGCACCCTGTACTTATCCTTCTTTAACATCTTAGCTAATGCTCTAAGTCGTCGTTTGTCAATATTCGCGGGGACTAATATTTTTCTACCCTCCCGCCTAGTGTAATGCCCCCAACGATAGCTCGTAAAAAATCGGTAATACAACCAAACACAGTTCTCAAGAATGAGAATGATGTCTCGTTGTATTAGCTCAGTGAAGCCAAAAAGGAAAACGGCAACAGACCAGGAATAAAATGGCATCAGGTCCAATCCGGACAAATAATACTGAAAAACAAGCTGGTGCACCTGTCACCAGGAAAAGGTATTTTTTACCGGCTATCCGGGGGGTGATGCCTACAGTACCCCCTCCCGATTTTATGACGGAAATAGCATTTTCGTCATACACCTTCTGATTTCTTTCTGCAAATAGTATGCGCTATGGAGTCATGCCACACAGCGCATCGACCCACGGATAGACGCTAAAAGACGATAAATATATCCTCATACGGCACGTCAAAGCGGATTCTCTAGCCTTTCTTGTAAATTTTGAACTCCTTCCCCTCAATTTCTTTTTTTTTTCTTTTTTTTTTTTTTCGGCAGTATGTCAAGAACAAACGTACAATTAATAAAAAAAATACAAGCAACGTGGTGCTGTAGTACGATTCCCCCTTTGATCTCCTTCTTCTTATCATTATCATTATTATTATTATTATTCACAGGGAGATCGTAAGTACATTGTCTTTTTTAATGACATACCCTTGTATAAGGCGGATATCCTATGATATAGTATTAGGGGGCCAGTCCTAATAGCTATATCCGAAGTCGAGGTGTATGTACCCGACCCTGCGATATACCGACACAAGTAGAGATTGACCGTGCTCAGGTACGACAGTATATAATCTATCGTAAAAAATAATTTAATGAAAGTTTCAGAGAACATTTCATTTTCGAGAACATCATCCCAGGACTTGGAAAGGGTCATACCCGGGAACACCATCGCTCAATACACTAGCGATCCCCGTATACGGTGTAGTATCATCGTCGATCGACCTTTCGCACTCGTATGTTGCGATCAAATGCCAAGTTATATCACTGAGTCTTTTTAATATTCATATTGATAACTGATGATGCATGATCAAATCATGATACGCCGTGGGCAATCAATCAGTTTATTTGAGACGCATAAAGAAAAATAGTTTCTTTGTCACTGCCTTCGTCGTCTGGCGCGGATTTCTTTGCCTGGTGGAGGACCACCAACAAAAGTCAGATCGAACTTTGACTGTTCGAGAATGTCCCAGATCTTATTAGGGATTCCGCCCAACGATAATTCAAAAGGGACATCAAGCACTCCTCTTGGCAGTGTCTGAATGGTCCACGCAGTGTAATCCTTGTCTCTGGGAGTAATTGTATCATCCCATGTCTCGAGACTTTTTGCGTCTTTATATACTGGCAGATAATGTCTTGCCTTTGGAACCTCAACCGGGTCCATACTTCTCCAGAACTGGAGTATCGGTTGTACTATCTTTGCGGCTGATGATATTTTGAGTGTCCGTGTGACACGCATCTGTCGTGGGACCGCCACGACCCGCATCAAGTATAAGTCTGAGAGAGTGTCATCAGCGACATGTTGTTCCGCTGGTCTCATCAGATAGAAAACATTTTTCACCCATGCGATGGTTGCTATCGCATCGCCTTCCTTCCATCGCTCATGGACAATCTCAACGTTGCCCGCGTTTGGGTCAGTGTCCGTCCCCTCCTCCTCCTGGTGGACGTCCTTTGATCTCATCGACCTCATCGCCTTCCTCGGTTGGTCGTTGATAAGATCATTCCGCGCTCTCCTTAGCTGCGCCTCTGTGATCTTCTCCTTCTTTCCGCTATGCTCTCGCGGAGACTTGGACTGAGTCCCCACCGCGCTTATGCGGTCAGTCTTCTCTTTGCTGTCCACCTCACTCTACTCCTTCTCAGCTATCGGTGCCCGATAAGCATCGTCTTGGTCTATGCCAGCCTCCTTGTGGATGGGCGGCACCTCTTTGAAATCATCCTTCATCCGTTTTAACGCCTCCTCAACGGATTCATCTTCCAGTAAGAAGGGATCATACTTAATCAGCCTTCTTACATTCACAATTTGCACCTTCCCTCTACCCCTGATCTTGTAATTCAGAGGTCCCGTCTGTTCCATAATCTGATAAGGTCCTTTCCAGTGAGTGAACAGCTTAGAGCTGACTCCCTTCGGGACTTGAGGATGGTACAATAGTACAATATCCCCGACCTGGAACTTGATCTGATCCAAGTGCGCTTGTCGCACCTCTTCAGCATCAGTCTTTCGGCGCTCCGCCTCTCTATGCGCCCTGACTATTTGTTCCGCCTCCATCTTCACTCTAAGTCTCATCCCAAACAACTCATCCGCATCCGCCCAAGTGTCTTTTGGGTGAAGGAGCGAAGTCGGGATATCAGGCTCACGCCCATATACTAACTGATATGGCGAGATTGAGCTCTTCGAGCCTCCTAACGCCGTAGAGGGTAGACAGTTCATTGCAAACGCAAATGATGGTGCTGCCTCGACCCATGCTCTTTGATTCTCCTTCTTCGTGCAATACATCTTTAGCGAGGCTTTGAGGGGTCTGTGTACCCGCTCGATTTTCCCATTTGCTCGCGGGTTATAGGCAGTAACATATTGCCATTTCATCCCGTAATACTTAGATAGTTTGTCGATGACCTCGTTATTAAAGTCCGAGCCTCGATCAGAACATATCTTTCTTGGTACTCCGATCTGTGAGATGATCCTATCGATCAGCGCCTCGGCCGTCGTCTTGCCGGTAACGTCTTTGACAGGGATGATCCACACATAGTTGGTGGCTCTGTCAATAGCCGTAAGGAGGTATTTGTAACCATCCTTCGATTCTGGGAAAGGTCCCACATGATCAATGTGTATAAACTCAAACATCCCCGCATGAAGAGGAAATTCGCCAATCAGGCCGAAATTTGCCTTCAGTGGTGTTTTGTTTATCTTGCACGGGATGCATGCATCCACCGCCTGATCTATCTCCTCCTTCATCTTCTTCCACCAGAATCGCCTCGCTACGAACATGTGAGTTCGTTGTCGACCCGGATGCGCCAAAAGTGGGCAATTGTGGGCTGCGACAAATATAAATCGTCTCAGACTCTCCGGTACCCAAAGGGTCCATTTGTCCGGCTGTGACGCATAGCGACCGTGAAGGCCCTTGTACCACAGTAGACCATCTCTCCATCCCATCTCCTTCATCTGATCTTTGATCGCTTTCGTCATCCGTAGCTCATCCGGGTTCTGATATAACTGTATCAGTTCTTTAAACTCCGGATCTTGAGCCTGTTGCCTCCATGCGGTAGGCGAGGCTATATGGATAGTACCATCTTCTAGCCGTACCCCGATTCTTTCCGGGTCATCGTCTAGGTCACTTCTCCGCTCTTGAGGAGGCTCCGCATAAACTTCCTGCGTCTCCTCTTCCTCTCTTATGTTCGCCTTCGCATTCTCATATACCTCATAGGACCACTCAGCGTCCTCCTGGGTATGTAGCTCACAACATATCCCGTGATCCTGGCCTTGTGGACTGTACCGTAGACCTGTGCGGTCATATCGGACTCCACTCGCCATCTCCATCGCCTCAATGTGGCTGACCTCATACACCTTGTCAGTGGACAAGTCTTCCATCTCCACCGTGGACACCAACGCCGATACTTCTGAGTTAAACTCTAGCCTAGAGAGGCTATCAGCGACCACATTTCGCTTTCCCGGTAGATGGACCATTGTAAAATCGAAACAAGACAAGAACGCTTGCCACCGCGCCAGCCGTCCCGTCTGTTCATGATTCATCAACCATAACAGGTTATGATGATCAGTTCTGACAGTAAATTGAGGTACTCCCCACAAATACTCTCTGAGCCTCTTGAGGGCCCATACTACCGCCAACGCCTCTCTTTGCCTTGTGCAATAGTTTCTCTCCGCCGCACACAACTTCCTACTAATAAACATGATTGGGCGTAATTTCTTCTCCTCATCCTCTTGTTGTAATACAGCCCCAATCGCAAACTTAGATGCGTCTGTATCGACTACGAATTGTTTCGTAAAGTCGGGCATCGTTAACACCAGTCCTCCGTCTTTCGGGTCTTTGTAAATGAGATCTTTGAGCGCATGAAACGCTTGCAAGGCCTCTTCGTCCCACTTCTCAAAGTCTCCAAAATCTATCATTTTCTCCACTTTAGCCCGTGTTGCACCCCAATCGGGTATAAACTGGCTATAGTATTGCGCCATCGCAAGGAATGAGTGCAATTCAGTGCGGTTCTTCGGTATCGGTCGATTCATAATCTCCTCCCTCTTCTCTTTGGATATCGAGACTCGATTATGGGAGATCTCGTACCCTAAGTATGTCACACTCGTCTTGGCAAGTTGACCTTTCTTTAGATTGCACTTCAGGCCAAAAGCTCCGATGCGCCTGAATATATCAGACAAATGATCGATATGCTCCTCCATTGTGTTAGAGTATACGATAATGTCATCGATATAGCAAAATGCATATTCTCCCGCCTTCTGTCCCCGCCTTCTCATAAAGCCACCATCAGACAAATCATCGTACTGACTGCTCAACATCTTCTGCATCGCCTTCTGGAAAAGTCCTGGGGCTTGCTTGAGGCCCATCGGAAGCACTTTCCATTGGTATATTTCCATACGCACCACAAACGCCGTCAGCCATCTGGACTTTTCCTCCAGTGGTATCTGCCAGAAGCCATTCTTAAGGTCAATGACCGAATAGAATTTTGCATTCCGCAGTACTCTCCTTCCTTCTTCTAATGTCGGGAGAGGATTTCTCTCTTCCTCCAGCACCTTGTTAACACGAGCATAGTTAACTGTCAGGCGCCATTCTCCTCCTGGCTTCGGCACTATTCTCGGTTGTGAGACTATTGAGGATGTTGATCTCTCAATAAAGTCCTCATTGAGCAGCTGTCTTGCTAGCTCCTCCGCTAATATCTTCGCCTCATGTATACTCAAATTCGCCCTTCGTGGTGCCGGTGACGGCTCCGCACCCGGTATTTTGTAAATAACCGCAGTGAAATCTTCAGGCTTGACACCACCTGCATGTGGAGGGTCAAATATTTCCTTGTTCGCCTCTAATTTGGCTTTTAAAAGCTCCTTCTCCTTCTCCGTGCCTACTCCTTCTTCCAATATTTTCCGCGCCGCCTCTTGAAAATCTTCATCAGACATCTGCTTATGCTGCTTGAGGGGTTCTCTGTCCTCCTCCAAGCCTAAGTCCTCTTCCGAGACATCATCTAGGCCCGTCTTTTCATACGTGACCGTGTCCGGCTCATCATCTTTACCGAGCTCCACCAGCATGTCAATAAGTTTCGCGTATTGCAAAGGAGCCTTCCGGGTGTAGAAACCATCAAAGCATGTGAATGCTTGCGGTATCAATTTCAACTTGTCGAGGTCTCTGAGCTTCCGCTTGTATGCACTGCTCTGCTCACGAGTTCCCATACGACAAGCCACCACTAGCTGTTGCTTGCGAGAGGGTACCGGTATAGGATGATCAATAAGCCGGTCCCTTATTTCCTGCGCCCATATCGCCTTCTCATTATATGGCAGGATAATAGTATACGGCTTATTATTTTCGAATAAAGTCCGTAAGCATTTCTTCACTTCAGACAGTGAACGCGGCCACGTGGGCTCGTCACCCCAGAAATCAGTAATAAAACTTTTAATAGTTTCTGGTGGAGTATCCGGGATTCGCCCCGTTCTCTTTGGTACAAACTCCTCCCTTTTTTCTTCTCCTACTTTCGCATGGAAACAGTATCCGTTAGTAATATGGACATCTGTTCCTACTCCTTCCGCGAATCTCGCCAACGACGGGCTTCCTTGTGCGACACATATAATCTCCTCCTTTCGCTTCTCGATTAAGTCATCAATAGACTCTTTGTCCCAATGGCATGTCGGAACTGTGACAGTGCACACTTGGGATTCCCAATTGTCGGTCCAGGACAGTTCATCCGGTCTTACGACATGGGGGTGAACGTACACCTCAAGTGCCTCATGTGCGATGGCCATCTTTTTTGTGATCCGTCGCTAGACTCAGCTCATAAGCCTCATAAGAGTCAGTAGCGTTGAAGGGATCAATATCGTTCTCTTCTCCTCTTTTTACTCCATATATCACTCGCCGTGCGGTGCAATCAATCACAGCCCCCATCGTAGCCAATCGGTCATGCGATAGTAATATTGACCCGTGGTAACCGGGGACGACATAGAGGTCCATACGGTATACTCGTGCGGATTTCAATTTAAAGGTCAGTGTGATGATTCCCATGATATCCGTCCGGCTGCTCACTCCTTTGAGAGTGCCCGTTGACTTTTTCATATTTCCGTCCACCCAGTCCCGGTATCGATTAAAAAACTTCCTGCCGACAATATTAATATTCGCCATCGCATCATTACCAACTTTTAATATTGTCTTCAATGTTTCACAATAAAGTTCCGTATAACACAGAGCATCGGGCCTGTGTATATTGGCTGCGAGAACAAGAACTTTACGTTCCAAATTTTGGAGTCTTGTCTCTAAGTTTTTCAACTCCTCCTTCTTCTCCTCCTGCTTCACCTCATTAACATTTTTATTATTCTGCGGTACTGGTGCGTTTACTATTTGAGCGACATTGTCTTGTGGTACTTGAGTACACACATTGTCTTTTTGCTCGCCACCCGCCGCGACCGTAGACATTGAGTCTGTTCGTGGTTGTTTGCTTGGCCGAGGCGATACGTCTGCCATTGGCCTCCTCGCCTCCATCGCAAGTCTCGCCTTCCTATTTGCATCAGTTATCATTGGTAACCGTGCTGTATGAACGGGTATGAGACTACCTTGGGGCTGCAGTCTCTGTGTACCCACATTTTTGTTTTCACATAGAGGAAGCGTTGGCCCAGTCTGCACAACAGCATTAGAAAGCACTGTGACTTTAGGGTTAAACTTCACAGTCGTCTCCTTCCTCTCTTCTTCCCCCTCCAGTCATTCCACCACCTCGAAACGATTACCTTGAGTAGTGTCCGGGTAGGATGACGTATCGGTCTCCGAGGCAGTGTTGTAGGCCTGAGCTCGACCGAAATTCGGGTTGGAGCTTGCCCACGAGCCTCCTCCTCCTCTGGGTGGGGGGGCTGGAGCTCGAACAGCTCTCCCTCCATAAGGGGTATATCCCCGACCTCCTCCTCTTCCTCTCTGAGGGGTTCCCTGCCACCTCGAGGCTCCTCTCCATGTTCCTCCTCCTCGTCCTCCTCCTCCTCCTCCTCCTCGTCCTCCTGCTCCTGCTCCTCCTTCTCGTCCTCTTTGAGAGGCCTTTAAGTTCTTTTGTCTCTCCCTTTCCTCCTTCTTCTCCTTCATCCTCTTCATGTAGGTAATGATTGCCTCTCGTAACTCCTCATCATCACACATATTGGCATACCAACCTTCGTTCACAGCGGCAATCTGAAGCATATTGAAAAGGCCCGGTTCCTTGCCTTCCGTCCTGCTCAGAAAATTTGCCCTTGCTGTTGGGTTCTGCCTATCATGATTGAAAGAGCAGTCTCTGTTCTCCATCTGTGCCTTACACTGCAAGCCCGCGAACCACCTCCAACATGCGGTCTTCAGGTCTGGCTCTCTCTGTCTCTTCCAACCGGCAACTCTGTTTGTGTACGTGGCTTGTGCGCCAACAGGTACACCGCCTGCCTGTGCCGTATGTGCCTCCGTGAGCGAGTCCATGTTTGAGCATGCACTCATCACTTCTTGAAACAGTGCTGACGGAGCAACGCTTTGAACCGTATTTTCGAACACGTGTGTCTCGAGGAAGTTCTTGGACTTCACTGAGCTAAACGTCGAGCATTGTTGTATGAGCTGAGTAAGCTTACTCGGGTTAACTGTGTGTAACGCCGAAAAGAAATAGAGGATGATCGACTTGCGGCCATAGAATAGCCCATAGGAGGAAACTACCTCCGTAAGGGTCGCCGCCAAGCCAACAGCACTCCTCAAACTCATCGCCACTGTCTCAAAGATTTCAAATCCTATGAGAGTACCAGTGCAGAGATGCTGGTATCCATGAGATTGAAAATATGAAATGAGTGTGGCCACCGCCAGTTCACACTGAGCGTCTAGGCCTGTTGCATTGTTTCTCTTAATCTCCTCCTTCTTTCTCAAAAACTTGTATTGTGTCAGATCAAATCCCTCCGAGACTAGAGATTGGTCAAAAACAGTAACAAGGGCCTCGTATTCCTGCGTTTCGTCGCAAGGAAAAGCCTTCATGCAGGCATTGATCTCTTTGAGCTTGCTCAAAAGCGAAGCATCAGAGTCTTTGTCTGAGCTCGTCTTGGCATATAGCATGAGACTTGCCACTCCTCCTTTCTTCCCCTTGAAGGCATTTATGATGTTCTGTCTGTCCTTCTTCTCCGTGTTTGTGACCACCACCGTAGTTGAACCCGAGGGTGCAGGGGCTGGTGGGGCAGGAGCTGGTGGGGTCAAATATGTCGGAGGGTGTGTCTTTGCACCACTCACTTTTGCTTTCGTTCTTTCCAGTCTCATCGTCTTCTCGAACTCCTCATTCTCTTTCGCCTTCTTCTTCTCAGATATCACCAGCTTTTGAGCATGAGTGATAAAGGCCACCAATTCAGAAGCAGATCTGAGAAAATTATATTTCTCCACATATTGGTCAACACCTGCTTTGTTGGCGACCGGTGGTGCGTTACTAAGTGATTTAAGGACAGAGTGATCCTTGGTAGGAATCCATCTCTTCCATGCCTCCTTGTGCAGTAACGCACCCATCAACAGTCTGATCTTGGTCAGAACTCTGTCAGTCTTCTCTAACTCATCAATCACAGGATGAGTTTCTCCTGCTGCCTTAATGCTTTTTTCCATCTCTGCCTTCCCCTCCTCCAAGGCCTTTATTTCCATTGTAAAAAAATGAAATATGCCACTCGAGTTTTTCGAACCCAGATTGGTCTTCATTTTTGTTACATCGACTGCCTCCTGACCAGTCGCGAGGAATCTGGCCGTTGCTCTTGGGTTTGTGTACTGGAGGTAACCCTCACATCGTGGGCCGTATGTACGTTCCCAAATCAGGGTTTGAGTGTACACCCCAAAGATAGCATCGAGTAATTCAAGGTGGGTGTGTGTGTCCCCAAACTTGATATGCTGTATCTTCTTTCTCTCTTCTGGATCAGAGACCAGTTTGCCGAGGAGCTGTGCTGTGTTTGATAATAGGATATAGACATCCTTTTTAGCACGACTTTTCTCTCTTCTTTGATCCTGAGGGATCCACACATAGGTATCCTTCTCTACCCCCATCTTGTTATCAAACTCTTTTTTAGTGAGGTCATAGTGGTCTTGCACCCACTGTTGTTCCTCCACTGTGATCTCCTCTCCATCACTATGAATCAAGTCGATCATTTTTCGTCCTCCTCCTCCCGTGTAGGCAGGTGGTAAGGGATTACCATATGCTCCTCCTCCTCCCGTCTCTTCTTGTTCAAATCCTCCTTCATCTTCGTCTCCTCCATATCTTCCTTCATCATCCCAGCCCTCTTCTACTCCTCCTCCTACTCCTTCATCTCCTCCTCCTCCTTCATTCAATCCTCCTCCTCCTCCTTCATTCAATCCTCTTCCTCCTCCTCCTCCTCCTGCTTCTTCTTCTTCTCTTCTTTGATCTGCCTCCGAGAATTCACTCACTTCGGCGGTCTCTGTCGACATGATGTCGTAGTAGTGATCAACAGGAGGACAGTGTCAGCTCCTATGTTTGGTTTTTGTTCGTTTGTGTTCTGTTCCTCCTTCAGTCGATTGACTAGTGAAGAGAGAAACTAATAGAGAGGGTAGGATAAGATTCCCTGTCCTCTATGAAACACTGTTTGTATGTTTGTTTTTGTTTGAGAAAAATAGTCTTTGAGACTTTCTCCGATTTCTTGTTCTCCTTACTCAGATTACTTTCTCCTCCTTCTTTTCTATATTGTATCTAGTATGAGGCACTTGGACCTACACACAGATAGTAATAGAGAAGCTAGAAAAGCTCTCCTTGAGAAGTCGACAGTCGGTCGGATAGGTTCTCAGACCTACCTTTAGAAAACGATCAGAGATTTGCAAAAATACTCTGACGTATGTGTGAGATAATGCAGATAAATGCACAAACTAGAAGGGTAGAGTGTTGTGCTCCTGTCCCTATGCTTGTTTGTGTTTTGTGTGTGTTCCTTCAC
>WBZZ01005204.1:0-31029 GCA_019918135.1 Paulinella micropora
TTGACAACCGCTGGCTGGTGCCGTACATGCCTGATTCATGTCACAACAAAGTGATATAATCACATAAAAGAAAAATTGCATGTTGGTTGTGATTATTAGTCAAAATGGTGACTTTGTCACAACAAAGTGATTTTATCATTCAAATTGTGACAATTTCACACACACAGCCACCATGTAGTATGTGCTATTATTATTTTTTGTGACATTATCACAACGTAGTGACATTATCACTTGTAATAAACAAATTTTCCTGTTGTGATTATGTCACGTAAATTATGACTTTGTCACAACGTTTCGGATTGTGAAAAAATCACACATTTGGTGCTGTGACCGTCACAATATCACAAACATAGTGACTATGTCACAAAATTGTATTGTGACATGTATAAATTATGTTTCTGTGATAATATCATAAATTTAATGATTATATCACATCAGGAAATATGTTGTGACACAATCATTAAATTTATGAGTGATAAGTACATACGAAGTACCGAAGAATAACTTTAATGATTATACTTTACCCAACAGTAACGGATGACTAAAATGATTGGTAGGTATTAATAACAGAAAAATAACTGGACCCACTTTATGGGCAGATATACCCACTCGTCCATAAAGGTGGATTGGCATTAGTTATTCTGATAGGGGATCTGACCGCATAACCCGGTTAAATACATGGATATATTAGTTACCAATCTATAGCCTAACACTCCCCCTGATTACTTTAGATTAGTACAAACTGTGACATAATTAAAGATATCCTTAAGCCTGTGGAAATATGTATTAGCATAAAAATGATGGAAATCAAATTAATATTACACCTATCGACTATCCACTCCCTCACCTCTCGTAAAAGTAGATACATCGGCTCTGCTAACAGGGATGTCCCATTCAGAGCTATACCCCGTTAGTACGTGTGACTCACGCACTATAGTCCTGTAATAGCAGTGTGACGTCGGTAGTAGAGCACTCGCACCCCTCAGTGCTATTCCTTAATCTAGCTACCATTATATTGCCTTCCCAGGGACTTATTATTTCTAACTTACTTCAAGGGGAACTCTATCTTGAATAAAATATCATAGTATGATACTATCATATGCAAATATGAGTTGATCCCAAATTGATAGAAATTGGAAAAATATGCACTAATGACCATAAACATATAAGATATAACCATCATACATGATTTATATAATTAAATGGTCGGGGAAATGTCGACCCGATTAGCATTGTCAGGAACGCATTGTCTGGATCCCTGCAAGATTGGCAAAACATAAAACATAAAAATGAGCGTAGATTTTGCGTGAAATCCGCAAACCCACGTATACCCGTCTGCACACACCAATACAATCTCATGCAATGATACATGCACAGAAACGATAGTATACGCACATATTGATGATGCACATACGATAATAGAATAAAAACAGGTATAATTACTTAATATATATATGACCGAACAAATATGGCTTATATACAATATACATGACAGGTAAAGATATTGCTACATAGCAGCAAAACAAACATGCTGGGCCTTCACGGCCTATAGCGCAGTTATGAACATGCCGGTTCTGCTGCCTGAAGCACCTGCTGGTAAGATGTATATAGTCATAGCATATAGATAAACATGTAACCATAAGAAACAACATATGACAACATCATCATGAAATAATTCTGTAGACGTGCAACATTACCAACATTACATCATCAAACATCAACATGAAGATAATAACATTAAGGGTTGCCTTTTAACATTAATTATCTATTACATCTGACGGTTGTCATAAGATACAAGCATATACCGAGAAATATGAGCGATCCGATCACATCGACAACTGTGTCTACCATTTAGTTACACTAACAAAACTATAACCATAGTACTTAGCTCCCTGGTGGCCCCATTGGGTCTACTTAGTTTACAATCTAAATTTTTGGTCATAACTATTACTATTAACTATTATCATGACATTAACTTCGATTAAGTCTATATAGCAAAGTATATCATCGACACATGCGATGTAATCTATGTAACATGTATAAACTTCTAATGTCGCAATAACAGCAGTGGCTCTCTCTCCCCCTCGCTTTTCGGAGTTGTAGCAAAAGTGACTTTAGTTGATAAATATTTAGACATTAAAGGAGACGAAAGCAATATACACAAACAATGAAAATAAAGCAAACAATAATATCATATAACGCATGGTGCGGAATGCATAATATAACAAGGCAAAGCTATTCAATCTGCATTTCTACCGCGACATGCCCGGAGATTGGCGAGAATTGCGGGAGTGAAGAGATTTAGTAAGGTAATCTGCTAAATTTTTCTTTGACGCAATTTTGTACAACTGCACGGACTTTGCACTGCACCTGTCGACCAAGTAATGAAAACGCACTGCAATGTGCTTAGTACAGTTTTCACCTAAGCCGCGAGCCGACAATGAGATAGCTCCTGAGTTATCCTCGAGGATCGGGATGGTGCCCGGCGAATAACCCGTGTCCTCTAACACCCTCCTAATGGCTTCAGCCTCCCTAACTGCCTCGTTGGCAGCGATAATCTCGGCTTCCACGGTCGAGTTAGCTACTAATGATTGCAACTTTGAGAAAACTGAAATCGGAGTCAAATGGAAGAAAAAGATGAAGCCACTACGGGACCTCCTACCTAGAAGCGAAATCGGAATCACAGTAGCCAAAAACTGGAGTCTTCTGGCGGACTTCTTTAGGGATCTCTGCCTCACCGAGCTTCACCGAGTGTTGAGACAAGTGACTGGGGTCAATTTCCGTAAAGGAATCCATAACTGGCGATCCGCTGACTGGCTTCTGCTTACGCTCCCCCTGCTTCGCGTAATTCCACAGGGAAGTGATAGACTTATCTGCGCTTCGGAAGAAAATCCCACGTGGGGTCACCAAAAACCGACAGATTTTATCGATTCGCGAATACGCGCGGGGGGATTTCGGTACCATATCCAATGCTGCCATGTTCAGTGCGCAAACGATCAAGGGTTGGGTGTTGACAGCGACAAAGAGCAAAACACCAATAAGGGTACGAAGATCGTGCGCCAAAATGGCGTGTTCGGGCTTGAGGGGACGGACCGTATCCGAGGTGTTGGGGGACTTAGCGGGAATAGCGCTATCGTATCCTAGCTTTAGCAAAACGGCTTCAATGTAAACCTTTTGGTGGACTAGGATCACATTCTCGAAATGATCGATAGAAATGTCCTTGAAAGACGTGGCAATGCCAAGGTCCTTGCATCTCAAAAGAACCTAACTAAGGCTGTGTGCTCTTTAGCAACATGCAAACCATCATCGACATGGAATGTGAGCAGCGTGGTGTGCTGTGGGTTGTTGTCCTTTACTATCGCATACGATGCCTTATCGATGGCTAGGGGCTTATATCCAAACTGAACAACTATATCGTTCAAGACATCATACCACAGTCTTCCTGATTCAGGGTGACCATACTAGTAAGCTTTGAGGATAAGCCATAACCACCCTATTCGTTCAAATCCGGGCGGTGGGCGTGCATAGATGGTGTAAGGCATGATTGCGTGCAGATATGCGGTGACAAAGTCAACAAGCCTTAAATCCCTGTTGTGAACGGCAGCGTGCGCGACAAACATGAGAAATGTGCGGTGGTGAGCAGTAGGGAAATATGTGCGCTTAGCATTATAATGAACACCAGGCTCCATTAAATCTCCCCTTATGGCAGTTCTAGCTTTGCAATAAGTGCCACCTTTAGGGTCCGGTTTCAACGCATCGATCCATGTCAGTGATATTATTTTACTGCCACTTCTCCTAGCTTCAGTTTCTCTTACCCATTTAAAGGATTTCAACTCTTCTTGTTGTTTTATCTCTTTCTCTCTCGCTGCCTTCTTGTCTTGTGGTTTGATGTCTGGCAGCAGCTCAATAGAAGCATAAAATCAAGCATTAGGAGCAAAATCTGGCACTACCTCTAGCAATTTAGCAGCAGTTAGTATGGGCGGTGTTTGTGTCGATTCTACAGTGGTTGTAGTTACGCTATTTGGAGGAAAAGCTGGCTGTTTTTGGGGTCTGGACCTTTTCTGACCAGTAGGTATGAGATTGTCGCCCGAAATCTCTCCCTGTGTCCATGAACGGAAGGTAGCGGGTTAGGCGTACGGGGAGATAATACTGGCTGAGTAGATTCTCCCTGGGCTAACGTACGCGTGGGCACTTCTGGTACACTTACTTCGACTTCGGGGGTAATATTATCAATAAGACTGTCCGTACCGACTGAACTAATTCTATGTTTTTCTATCTCACTATCTAGCATTCTCTCTGCTTTACCCTCTCCGAAGTCTATATAATATGTAGGTTCCATTTTCCAGAGTTGCCTTTAAAGCTCCCCCTGGACGGATGGCTCGTCCTTTTCTAACATGAGTGTACATACATACATACATACATACACATCCGATGTATTTCTTCTGAAAGAGAGGGCAAAATAACATACATACATACATACATACATACATGCATACATGCATACATACATCAGACTTGCCCTACACCCTTATATCTACTGCCATATGGGATAATGCAGGAAATGCAGTATTGCATCAGAACGGACAGATCATTAAGCCCATTTCAGTCGACAGGGGAGCAATATTATCTTAAGGACGCAGAGCACAAAATAATATATGCGTCTGGGATAAACCTGGCAGTCAGCAACTAGATCCGAATCTCATTTTTGACCCACACACAGGAAAGCAAGTCAGTAATAGGAAGAAACTTGCAAAGCAGAAGAGTCGCAAGAAGAAACACGTAAACCACAACGCCACATCGACACCCACACAACAATGCCTCGCACCAAATGCTTGCACATACTATCTATTTTGCGGAAATATGTCTGCGTGTGTGTGTGGATGGGGATGTGATCATGGATGCAACTATGTGCCTTATGTGTATGAATGCGAAACTGAACTTGGAGAAAAGGCTGCAGCTGATGACAATACTTACAATTGCGCATACATTTTGCCTGTTGTTCGTCCTGATGCAAGCAAAAATATCAGTTTCGTTATACTTCATCGCATGGATCTACACAGAGGCGGAGAAGCAATGGATAGATTAGCCAAATCTCAGGGATTGACGATCGTAGGGAAGGATTGGAGAGAGGCAGTAAGGAAATGCGAGTGTTGCAATCAAGCTAAGATGAGAGAGTTAGATCATAGCTCTAAGAATATACACGACAGGGATTGGGCCCCGGGAGAATGTCTAGTTATGAATACTCAGTTTTATCTAGTATTGTTCCATGATGGTAGAAAGTATAATGATAATATCAAATGCGTAGCTAGTGGATACGTAAAGGATTACTAGCTAAAACAAAAGAACGAGTTTTATGACTACTTTCTCGAGGCAGTAGCTTTCTTTGAGCGTCACAGGAAATGCTGTTAGAATGGTCAAATCTGATCAGGAGTATAGGGGTTACGGGGTTTTCCAAGCGTGGATCAAACGTAAAGGGGTAGAATTCTATCCTTCCCCTAAGGGACATAGTAAGAGTAATCATTGCAATGATAGAAAGTTCGCATCTTACTATGGAAGGCCCAGCAACAGCCGCCAGACTTGACGCGGGTTTGTCCATAAGTTTTTGGACAGATATAGAAAGAAACTCTACTTACATTGAGAATAGGATCCCTAACGCACACGGAAATTTCAAAGGAGTTTCCCCTTTTGAGGCCATCTTTAAAAAGAAACCGCTCATGTCTCACCTAAAACCCATAGGTTGTGCTGCGATTATGAAGATGGAGAGTAAAAAGGGAGAACCAAAAGGTGTGCTAGTCATATTCCTAGGGTATGAACCAACTACTGGTTACTATAGGGTCTACGATCCTGTAGGTCAAAGAATTTACGGAAATTTGCGAAATGTCCGTTTTGATGTCAACCGCATGGAGAAACGTGTAACTGCGAAAGTACTCAAACTGAATGCCCAGGAAGGAGAGAAACTAGAAAGGGTTGCCTGGAGCAAAGAAAAAACAACCCCAAAGTCTAGTATCCCACGGGGAGACGAAGAAAGCGGTCCCGAAGAAGGAATCACAGACGAAATAGAATAGAGGGAGCTGAAATAGGATTTCATCCTAAGAAACAGGGTTTGCCTATTTCGGGTGCTTCTACGTCTACCGTAGTTGTGGAAAAGGCAGTTGTGGTGGTTGAAAGTGACAGTGAGACGGAAGAGCCGTTGTCCCCACCAGCCACCCCACAAGTTCATGATCCAGGTGGAACCCCACAACCAGAAAAGAAGGGCGTCAGCCAGATTTTCATTATTTCGATGGCCCATAAGTGGAAGGACTCCTTCGCCAGAGGATTAATCGCCTCATTCCCCCATCTCAGAACACAACTATTGGAGTACAGGGATCACTCAAGTTACAAACTCTAGGCCTAGAAGAAGACAACAAGCACAACATACCATCTTCAAGACCTAGCCGCATCTCTTCTAACACTACTTCAAGCACCGCACTTTCATCTCCTGAAAAAGATTGTGTCGTGATGATGAGTGAGAGAGAGGGATGAGAAAGAGATGCCTGAAAGGAGTGTGGCGGGGATGGTTTGGGTGGATGATAGTGGGGCGAGTGAGTCCCAATCGCCCCAATGATCCTCTTCCTGATACGAAGGGCCGCCCCATGTCCGGTCGTAGGGAAACAAAATTTTGCGTAAATTATTAAAATGTCAGTATTATTCGTAAAAACATTATTTTAATGCTAAAAAATCATTTTTACTGCAAAAGTCTGCAAAAAAAACTTTAATACCTATTGCGTCTGACTCTCAGCCCGACGTACCGACACTACAGTCAAACAGCTAGTCATACGCGCTAATTCATTGTATACGATATGTTACAAACGCTTTCCTGCAACTAAAACATATAATAAACAAACATAAACAAACCCTGCATCAATGACAAATTATTTTCCTGATTTATCTCACCTCTGGTGGCACTTGGGCGCCACCACACCGTGCCACCCAGGACAAACACGTACTGCTTGCATCCCACCAGCAATATTATAGTCGCAAAATCGTGGACGGCTACATGTCATGCATAGATTTTATGTATAGATAAATGGAATAAAAAGAAAAAACTTAAAAACTGATTATGAAGATTGCTTTGGCGGGAAAATCCACGCCTGTGGTGGCACTTAGTGCCACCTCTTGCTCTGCACCCGCAAAACAGTATTATTACATGTCCCGATCCCGGATATCACGGAAGTACTGATTCCCCGCTAGAAATACAGCAGTGAATGAAACTAAACAACACTAAGCTTGAAACAAAAAATCCTTGATGAATGCACGCTGAGCGCGCACCGGCGCGACCGATCGCCTGCCACCTGCGTACCACCCCGCACCACGCACCTACCTATAACAGTGACAAGGCAAATGCTTGCGCAAACAGCAAAAAAACCGCATGTTGATGAAGCAAAAGCGGAAAAAAATATTGCAAAAAGAAAATGATTATGCATTCCCGCCTCCGGTGGCACTACGAGCCACCGAAGCGTGCCAGCCACCATCGCACTGTCGACCGTGAAGGCGCCCAAGTCAATCTAAATCAGCCAAACAATTTTGCTGCGGCAAATACGAATTCTATGCAAGAAATTCACCAGACAAGTGCTTCGTCCTCGCTGCTGCTGTCTGGAAAGCCGCCAGGGGGCTCGCACAGCTCACAGCCTACGTAATCTTCGCTGCCTGGAGGAGGGTTGTTGCTGTTGGGATGGTTGCAATGTTTGCAGAGCCAGATCTCGCCTCCTTCGGAATTTGCGTCCCCCTCGTCCCAGTCGCTGTCCTTTTGATCTTCCTCATGATCTGACTCCTGGTAATTCACCGGCCGAGCCGCCCTCCTCTGTCGCTTTGCTGCTCCGCCCCGCCCAGCGGGACGTGAGCCTCGCACTGCCGCTCCGGAGGAAGGGCCACCACGCGCTGCGTTGCCCGGCTGCTTCCTTTTCCGGCCTGCTTTTTTATTTGCTTTCTTTTTGCTGCTTTTGCCTGCGCCACCTTCGGTATTGCCGCCGTCGCCGTTGCCGTCGCCGTCGCGTCCCTTGTGGCTCGCCATAGCGTCCTCCAGTCTCTGCTGAAGGTCGGCCACCTTACCCTGCGTCGACAGCCCTAACCCTTTCAGCACAGCGATACATTCGGGCTTGAGCATTTGGGTGAACCTTCCCTTTGCCTTGCTCTTTGCTCTCCCGCTGGCAGCAGACACCGAGTTGAAGTAGCTCTGCTTTTCCTCGTAGCTCATGCCATCGGTCGCTCCGGACTTCACGTGTATCGCCAAGGCTGGCTCCCTCAAGCTCTGATGCTTGGACTTGCACCGCTCGTCCTTTTTGTGCGCAGGTACGGGGTACTTCAAGCTCTGGGTGCACTTCTCGC
Source organism: Paulinella micropora (assembly GCA_019918135.1). Classification (NCBI taxonomy): domain Eukaryota; phylum Cercozoa; class Imbricatea; order Euglyphida; family Paulinellidae; genus Paulinella; species Paulinella micropora. Next base: position 8,365 of record WBZZ01005204.1, read on the forward strand.
ACCGCTTGCCCTCCCTAGCATCCTTGTCTTGGCGTAAATCCAACACAATGCGGTCACGGAACTCAACATCGCTGTGAACCGCGCCGTAGGCCACACAAGGCGTAAAAATTTTACCCTCATCTGTTGGCCGGTAGTAAACAAATGAGCGCAGCTCCTGAAACATCCACGTCGCAACCTTCCGGGGATTCTCCTTGTTCTTGCTGATACACGCTTCGATCACGTCCCTGTCGTGACCGTAGTACCGATGGTTCTCAAACCCTGCTTTTGCAGCTGCAAGAAGCCAATCCTCAACGATATCAAAACCACGGCCCTGCTCAAGCTGACTCGTGAGAAATACCTTAGTGTGTATGCCTTTGTCCGCGTCGCACACGTTCCAGGCATGCCCGCCGCACAGCATGTCTGAGCGCATCTCAATGTTGTACTTCTGCCAGAACTACAGCCAGACTGCATTCAATCAGCTGGTGCGTGACATACTAAATACTTGGATTCCGCCATGATGCACTCTCTGTTATGGAAATCGCCCCCGCCATCGCCTGTGCGGATGCCCGGGCCCGGAAGAGATGACATCTCTCCGCTGCCTCCTTCCTCCTCAGTTCGCATGCGGTAATCCCATATATACCGAGTCGTGGCGCCGGAATGCTCACATCTCATAATATTATGGATGTATTCATACTGCAGCTCCCCGTCCGTCCGCCGTGTGACGCGAGTGAACAACAAATCATTCATCTTCACGCCTGTTTCGGAGTACCAAGATATGTAGTCCTGATAGACTACCCAAGCGCCAAGCCCAGGTTCAAGCAGATCGATCTGTCGCGTGATGTGGCTGCACATGCAAAAAAGTCTCACAAACAAGCCGAATGGAAGCTGGGAGTGACCTTCGCTGCACCTTGTACTGCGCGTCGTGTCTCTCGCACTTTTTTGATGTTTTCCTTGAGGTTTTTGATATTTTCCAAGTTCCGCTTCTCCTCTGTCAAAGCTTCCTCTCGCAATAGCTCGGCCTTCCATTTGTCCCAGTTGTCGTGCCACTTGCAAGGGACTGTTTTGGTAATGCAACGAAACAGAACATCCTTCTCCTTCAGTATCTTACCAACAGTCTTGCGATTGCGAGGGACATAGTTGTGGTGGCATACATCGGTGCTTCCTGGCCTGACGCAGCCTCCCTTACAAAGATATGCAGCTGAGCTTTGCTCATTCCACTTTCCACCCCGCATAATGTGCGCCAAGCGCTCGAAGCCCCTGACTCCTCCACCATTTGCGCGTAGATTGAGGGTGGGCTGTGGTTCTGAACCAATTAAAAAAGGAGTCCAATGATCCAAACCAAAATGCAGCGTTAGACCCTGACTTCCCAGCCAAGTTCTCTTTCACAACAGAAGCAGTGATCCGCTTCTCCATCGGTGTGATCTTTTCTCGCTTGGCGTTCGCCATCACTTGCTGTGAAAAGATGTCAGGCTTCTTCAGTTTTACCCCTTCCTGCAGATTGGCGTCAGCATCTCGAACAGCTTTTGCTGCTTTGCGCGCATACCGATCGCTGATCGAAGTAAAGATTTCTTGAAATTGTTTTGAGGTCATCTTCCCTCGAAGCTTCCCAACAAAAGCCTGCTTGTGAGCTGATCGATAGGGAAAACTCTGCACAATTTCTTTGACAGCCTTGGCAGCTGCAGCTTCCGCTTGCCCTTGCTGTACTAGCGCTGATACTTGGGGGAACTGCTCCTTGCCTTTCTTAGATAAAGGTAAGCACATCAGTTGGTCATCCGTCATCCCATCGAGACTCTTACTTGAGCGCATCTTTTCCTGGTATCTCCTGCTCCTTTCCAAAGTCTTACGAACATCGACTAGCGTCTCATCAAGTCGCTTCCTGGAATGATGGCCGCTATGTGCACTAGATTCAGTATCTGACACGCCCCCGGAAGAGAATGCAGATCCACTCGATGGGCTCAACATATTGAATGAAGCAAGGACTGACGGTGCGACTTCTGACACTCGAGAACTAGCTCGTTGTTCCACTAGCTCCACCTTTGCAGACAGCGGTATAGAGGACCGACTCCTTGCTACAGCAGACTGTACTGCCGACTGGCTTATGGTTGATTGGGTGGCTAATCTGGCTAGGAACGACATGACATGCCTCTGGGACAGCAACAACAAGCAGTTCATACTCACAATCACATTGTTCGTATAGCACCGAATAGAGCTTTCCAAAGGCTGAAGCCTTCAAGCTGAAAAGGGTCGAGATTGGGATGCCGACTACAGCATAAGTGGGATGTAACATAACAAGAGAAGAGGTGACGACCTGCGAGGGTGTGTCACTAGTGGCTCGCTCTGCACAAACGTGTCACAAGGGTGCTTTTTCAAAGCTCCTAAACTCACCGTACCGTACAGGGAATAGTGGCATTCGGCGGGTTTCTTTGGCATTTCTCCTTAAGTTTGAGAGCATTCCCGCTTCAACTAGTTCAAGTGCTGTTCCTGTTACCCCACTGCCTTTCGCATGCCCAAGGAGAAGATTATTGTAGAAACTATCGAGGCCTATCGTATGGAAAGAAAGGATGGACAGCAGACGGTGTTTGTGCAAGTGAATAACGACGAGACATGGCAACCGCTAGGCGACTGCAAAATTGACACTGCAATCACGATGCAGTACAATGATTTTCCAAGCCCAGATCCCAATGTGCCAGCAGGACATAAAAGAAGACAATATGGTCTTATGGCCCCGCAAGGAAAAGCCAAAGATCGCAGTCTCACAGGAAAGCCAAAGTTTTTTTACCCTAGCCTGGCAGAACAAAAGACGACTCATAGTCGCAGAGCTAGGGCAAAGCGTCAGCAGCCTGCTTCAGCTGAAAAAAAGGATGACTCGCACGTGTCAGAAGCTGAACAACAGCCGAAAAAACGGCGGGAGGGCAAACCTTCTCAAGCCACGAAGAAGGCACAATCGCAGCAAAAGGTTTGCTGCTTCATACATACATAGTTAGGAAAGTAAAAAAGTAAGTTCGTAAATAAACAAATAAATAAATAAATAAATAAACAATCAAATCAAGAAATGAATGATGAGTAACGAGAAAATAAGTACATCCATGCATGCAACAACAACAGAGCATACATACAATTATTATTGCATGCATACCTACACGCATGCACACATACATACTTACATAGTTAGGAAAGTAAGTAAGTAAGTTCGTAAATAAACAAATAAATGAACAAATAAACAATTAAATAAGGAAATGAATGATGAGGCACGACAAAATACGTACATGCATGCATGCAACAACAACAAAGCATACATACATATATTGCATGCATACCTACACGCATGCATACATACATAGTTAGGAAAGTAAGTAAGTAAGTTCGTAAATAAACAAATAAACGAACAAATAAACAATTAAATAAGGAAATGAATGATGAGGCACGACAAAATACGTACATGCATGCATGCAACAACAACAAAGCATACATACATATATTGCATGCATACCTACACGCATGCATACATACATACATACATAGTTAGGAAAGTAAGTAAGTTCGTAAATAAATGAATGAATAAAGAAATAAACTATAACATCTCTAACTTTGGAAAGGACTTGTCCCTTTTGCCACTTTTGCCACCGGTAACTACTAAAGCCATAGTGGCAAATTTCGGTAAGGTTTATATGTTTATCTTGATAATTTATGTTGGTACATCATGTCTGATTAATAAAAATCAAGTTTGAACCTTTTTTCAAGTAGCCAGGATCACTAGATCAGCAAATGTATAGCAAAATAGTGGCAAATATTTTTACTGATTAATTACTTCTTATTTACCTCTTTTCTGCTGGATTTTTACTGTGATTTCAAAGCATTAAGTTGAATTAAGTAATATATTAATAAAACATCAATTTTACATCATATTACATCATACATCACAATTGTGCGGGTGGCACCAGCACTTGAAATTTGTGAAACTTGCCACTCGAAATTAGTTAAAGTCATTAATACATATGTGGCAGAAAGAAACCTAGCCCGGCAGATTTTACTGCTTGATTCATTTAAAGCAGCACGGAAAAGCTAAATTTAATTTAATTTTCAATTATTAATAAATAATTTATCATAGTCAATTAACTTTTCCGGTGTGACGTCACACTTCAAGTTGCAATTTACTTTAACACTGTTTTAATAAAAATATTTGTCATCAGCATTGTTTTTTTTGTCACGATTCAAAGTAATTATTACTAAATATCAGTACTGATATGTTGAATAAACAGAAAACAGTGCAATCAATAATTCTAAATTTTACGACTTAGGAAAATTAGCAGTACTAATACTGCTGTGAAGGCAGACGATTACCAACGGAAAAACTGACTAAAAAGTTGTTGTTAGCGGAGCTGTTCCTGCCGCAAATGATGCTCGTGATCGATTCTTCTCTGCTCTTGCAGAAAATGATATTGCAACAAAGATTGTTGCTGCTGTCCTTGCATACTAGAAGGGCCAGGCGATGCAAGCGGTGGCGTGTTGGACTTCGACAAACTTATCTGTTGGAACGGTTGGATTTGAAAAGGATTGTTTTCTTCCTCTTCGTCTTCCTCTGTGGACTCTTGTTGCTGAACAGGCCTCTTCAATTTTTTGTTCCCACTTTTGCGCGAACTGGTACTTGTGTCCACTGCAACGTCCGACTTAGCTTTCAAATTGATCTCGTTACGAAGGGATGAGAATTCAGAGGACAATTTGGTAAGCACATCAACTAACTTAGCGCTATCATCCCTTGAGGCCGTAGAATGAACTTTCAAAGCAGATTGAACCGCGCTGTTGACAATCGATGCCACATCTACGATGGGCGTTGCAGACGCTGAGGGGCCGGGCGGTATGGAATCTGATGACGGCAACTCAACGTTACTTTCACTGCCGACTTCCGTCTTACGCTTCTGTTTTTTCTTTGAAACCTTTTGCTTTTTTGGTTGCTTCTGCTTGATGGGTTTGACGGGAAGTGGTGGTACCGCATCTTCCACCACGATTTCCACTTTTGGTGTACTCTTTGGCAATGTACACTCCCTCTTCGGCCGGCCAGTGTCTGAGAGTTGGGTTGACTGTGGCTGATCCCCCATCCACACGAAGTCGTACACTACGGGAAGTTGCTCGGTGGGAGTATTTTCACGTGCGATAAGTTGTAAGTCCTGCGTAATCTCTGTGTTCCACTTTTCTGATGTCATAGTAGCCTTCGCTTCTTTGGACATCTCAGGGTCGAGTACACTCAAAGAGGCGATTTGATACTGCGCAAAGACCTTGCCTGTGGTCTTATCCTGCACTATGCGCTGAATCAAAACGGACTTTGATAAATCAGTGATATCATTCGAGCCAGAGTTCAGAAATTGCCGGGATAGCTTGCAGCCGGGTCTGCAAGCAAAATATGGCAATTGAAATTCAGATGAAAAACTAGCAAGTGAATACCCGACTGCGGTTAACACCTCCTTCTCACGGCTGATTAGAGTTGATCTGGGCTTGATAACAAGGTTCTTAAGATTGCGTGAAATGAGAGACTCCAACACCGCGTAACTCTCCCGTTTGCCGGTTGTGGCATTGCGATAATGCAACACCGTACCGGTAGCGGTTGCGGCGCCTTCAAACTTGCACATTCGCGATTCGTTGCAGACTAGTTCACCGGAGGGGGGCTGGATGTTCTCTTGTTTGTCTTTGTCTGTGCTCTCTTCTTTCTTTGTACCCTTGTCGCTGTCATTGTTGTTGTTGTTGTTGTTGTTGTCGTTGTTGTTGTTGTTGTCGTTGTTGTCGTCGTTGTTGTTGTTGTTGTTGTTGTCCTTGTTGTTGTTGTTGTTGTTTTGTTGTCGTTGTTGTTGTCGTCGTCGTCGTTGTTGTTGTTGTTGTTGTCCTTGTTGTCGTTGTTGTTGTTGTTGTCGTTGTTGTTGTTGTTGTTGTTGTTGTTGTTGTTGTCGTTGTTGTTGTTGTTGTTGTTGTTGTTGTTGTTGTTGTCGTTGTCCTTGTTGTTGTTGTTGTTGTTGTCCTTGTTGTTGTTGTCCTGTTGTTGTTGTTGGTGTTGTTGTCACCTTCTTTCTTTGGCGGGGTTTCATCGTTCAACTCTCGCAGTGCCTCTGCTCTTTCTTTTTCCTTTTCCTCTTTCTCTCTCTTCTCTCTCTCCTCTTTGTCTTTCTGTTTTTTTTTTTCTCTTTCTTTGTCCTGTCTGTCTTTTTCTTCTTGCGCTTCTCTGTCTTTCTGTTCCTTGTCCAGCCTTTCTTTCTCGCGCTGTTGTGCTTTCTTTGCTGTGTCATCTTGTATCTGCTTCAGCTCAACTTCTTTCTGCTTCGCCTCTTCTTCTGTCAACGTCTCTCTTTCCACTTTTCTTCTCTTCTTCTTAGTGCCTTCTGTTTCCTTGTCATCTTTTCGTCGTTTGTTTTTGTTTGCTTGCTTCTTCTTCTTCTTTGCCTCATCTTTGTTTGTCACTGGCTCCTCTTGCTCTGCCTCTTGCTTCTCTTTCCCTGCCTCTGGCTTCTCTTTCTCTGCCTCTGTCTTGTCGTTCTCTGCTTTCTCTCCCTCTGCCTTGTCCTCTTTCTTCTCTTTTTCTTTCTTCTTTTTTTCTTTCTTCTTTTTTTCTTCTGTCACTTCAGCTCTCTTGGGTGGGTTTCTCTGTCTTTTGCCCTCTGTACCCCCTTCCTCCCATCTCTCTGCCTTAAGGGGCTTCAAGTTCCTGTAACGAATAGTTAGTCCTCCTACCTGGTTATGCCACATTGCTTCTGTAGGCCAGTCCCACAGAACAGACTTGGCCTCATGGTACGACTCCTGATCTATGTCTGTCCCCCAAACAAACTTGTTGTCGGCCCCAACCGCCCCCAACACTGTCCAGTTGTCCTCTGCGTTGGCCGCAACCCACACGGTGCCATCCACATGTCTGCGCCAGCCAAAAAGCTCAAGGACCTGCAGTTGTCACACAAACCAGCAACACAGCATGAGACTCCAGAGCAAGTTGAAGCAGCAGGTACCTTCAAAGTCATACTGGGACTTTGCGTCTTGCCTCGGGGCAGGATTGTCAAGGTCTCCCGAAAGGTCTGTGACCCCAAACTCAAAAAAGGTTCACCGGTCGAAGTGGAAGTTTCCACTACAATGCCTGTATTTTACCTTTTTTCTGGACCGGATGCCCAATTCTTGATCTTTTTTCCAGTCAAAAGAGGGGTGTGCTTGAGGGTGCTGTGCATGACCATGTGTTAAAACTGCATGCTTTCTTGGAGAGATTTTTGTCACAGTTTGTCCTAAGACTGTTTCCTCCATGATTATAGTTTTTTTTTTTGCTGCATTTTACGTTTTGACACCGTTCGTGCTTGCTTTTAGAAAACGGTCGGCAACTTGGTTTGCCGACCCGTTTTGGACGCAGTGCTTTCCTTATCTTCTGCTTGCTCCTACACTGAAACGAAGGTATGCAAATTGAATTTTTTCATGCACTCTGTTGCTGGCACTGATTGAAATTGCGTGCATTTGCTTCCATGTCTGTGTACTCAGAACTTGGTCGGCAACTTCGTGTTTGCCGGCCATGTTTGCTCCTCCCTCCTTTATGTGAAGCCAGGTCCTTTTCGCAACGACTGCTCATATGTTGTTGTCATGTTTTGTCTTGGTAGTGATAACTGTGTACTTGGTTTGCTTGCAGACTGTGTCTGAGTGCTCCAGACGTGAACTTGGTCGGCAAAACACACACACACACATACATACATACATACATACACACATACATACATACATACATACGTACATACATACATACATACACACACACACATTACATACATACATACATACATACATACATACGTACGTACATAAGCTTTCTCTCTCTCTCTCTCTCTCTCTCTCTCTTTCTCTCTTTCTTTCTTTCTTTCTTTCTCTCTCTCTTTCTCTCTTTCTCTCTCTCTCTCTCTCTTGCTCGCTCTCTCTCTCTCTCTCTCTCTCTCTCTCTCTCTCTCTCTCTCTGGTCGGCAACACACACACACACATACATACATACATACATACACACATACGTACGTACGTACATAACCTTTCTCTCTCTCTCTCTCTCTTTCTTTCTTTCTTTCTTTCTTTCTCTCTCTCTCTCTCTCTCTCTCTTTCTTTCTTTCTTTCTTTCTCTCTCTCTCTCTCTCTCTCTCTCTCTCTCTCTTTCTTTCTTTCTTTCTTTCTCTCTCTCTCTCTCTCGCTCTCTCTCTCTCTCTCTCTCTCTCTCTCTCTCTCTCTCTCTCTCTCTCTGGTCGGCAACACACACACACACATACATACATACATACACATACATACATACATACATACATACATACATACACACACACATACACACACACACACATTACATACATACATACATACATACATACACACATACATACGTACGTACATACATAAGCTTTTTCTCTCTCTCTCTCTCTCTCTCTTTCTTTCTTTTTTTCTTTCTTGCTTTCTTCTTTCTCTCTCTCTCTCTCTCTCTCTCTCTCTTTCTCTCTTTCTTTTTCTCTCTCTCTCTCTGTCTGTCTCTCTCTCTCTCTCTGTCTGTCTGCAAATGCGCAAGGTAAAGCTTGGTCTGGCCTCCGCTGGGGCCCTGAGCGCATCTTTTCTTAAGGTTTTTTGGAGGCGGGAATAGTCAGGATTGCAATCAGTGCAATACCCAGCACACAGCACCCCCGCCCCTTGAGTCCGGATCCGGATCCCCAAGCAACGCTCATCCCTTCCAAAGCAGTACTAGTTTCAGCAGAGTACAACTTGGGCGCAAGAGCGCCGTTGATGTTCGGTCTGGCTGCTATCATTTCTTTTTTCTTTGTAGCAGCGTTGGACACACGATCCCGCAACTTCTTCTAGCTGGGAATCGTGTGGCAAAGGGTAAGGGAGGGTAAATGGGAGAAAAAAAGGATGACAACTGTAAAAGGAGCGGAGGGAGGGGAGGAAGGAGAGCGCACAAACCATACTTGCCCTCCTTTCTCCCCTCCCGCCACTCTTGCAGTTTTTGTATCAAAAAAAATCGTTTCTGTTTTTTCTCACTTTGCAGTAAAAACACGCCACCTTGTTATTAAAAAAAAAAGTACAAAGCCCAAAGTACAAGAAAAAAGCCTAAGACATGTCCGAACCCAACAACGAGCCACAGACTAGCAAGCGAGACCTGCCAGCTGCTGCAGGCGACAGCGGCAAGCCACTCAAGCGACAGTGTCTGCAGCCCGAGCCCCAACTGCGTGACGTTTGTCCCAAAAGCCACGGGCCCTGCGAGGGCCATTTCTGCTACCGCTGCTTTCCCTCCGAGAAACCTGAGCTGAAGGGGTACAGCTTTCGCGTGAAAAATGCAAAGAGAAAAGAATGCGCCGACCAGATTATCGCCGCAGACCGGCATTATGTAGCGTGCTGGTTCGACGACACATTTGGGCCGTGGGTAGTGGACAGCAGTTTCGAGCAGCACCTGGAACGCCTGCTGGCTGCCCCCGCAGGCCAGCGCCAGTGGACTACGGTGATGCTGGAAGAACAGCCTATTGGGCTCAAGCTAGACATCGACGAGAAAGCTAAGAAAGTGCAGAATGACGCTGGGGGGCAGAGGCCGCCCGCAACCAGTCACCACGCAGTGCGCGAGCTGGCGGAAGGTTGGTTCAGGGACCTGGTGACAGGAGTGAATGCCCTGCTGCGCAAACGAACAAAAGGAACGGCCCCGCTGGCCGAGCAGGACTTCCTGGTGGTGACCGACCTGCACAAGCCAGACGGCCTGCTTTCTATGCACGTGCACAGCGACTACCTGCGCTTCCGCACGCCCAGCGATCTCAAGGTCTTTGTCGCAGAGCTGAAGGATACCTTGACTGTTTCTGCGCCGAGGCTCTCGGAGGCCGTGGACCTCAACGTCTACAACCATCGTCAGCTGTTCAAGCTTCCCTTCCAGAACAAACCCAGACGGCAGTCCATGCCGCCCCTGACAGGTGTCGGGGCGCAGCTGAGCGAACGCGAAGCGCTGGTCTTGGGGCTGGCGCACAAGCCCGACGACTACTGGCCCGCCGAGGCCAAGGTGATGCCCGCGGACGTCCCTGTACGTCGTCCAAAACAGACCCCTCGCGACGGCAGCGGGGGTAGTGGCGCGGGTGCTCAGGGGCAGGGCGGGGGGCTCGATGCTCCAAGTGCAGGCAAAAGATGGTTCTGTCAGAAGGTGGTCACTAAATTCTTGCGCCAGCAGCGCCACCACTGCGACGTCAATTTCAAACTCGTCAAGAAAGAAGCCTACCGCATGTACGTGGAGTATGACAAGAACAGCGCAGGGTCCCGACAGCACCCGTGCCCTGCCTACGACGGCCGTATTCATGACAGAAATAACGCTTCGATTAGCGTCGGCAACGAATTCATGCACGTGTCCGTCTACTGCTTTGCGGCAGGCTGCCAGAAGCAAGGCGCGGTTATGTTTGAGATTCAGGAGACCAAGGAGGACCAAGGAAACAAGCACGGAAATGTTGAGAGCGAGGAGGCCGAAAGTGAGAAAAAGGAGGACGACGACAGCGATGACGAGTTGGAGGCGGAGAGGACGGACGTAGAATACCAGGTTCGGCTGGAACGTCTGTTGGCGAAACTGACATTTCTGGCACGGCCGGCAGAACCGTCGTACATCGGGGAGGATTTACCGCAGGGCTGTTTGGAGGAGGCGTGCCGTGAAAGATATCCAGCGTTCGAACAAGCGGTAGAACTTTTCTTGACCTATTGGCGAGGAGAGGCGTGTGCCAAACGTAAATTCCAGCCACTGGAAACCGGGGGCGAGAAGGAGGATGAGCCCAGCGTCATGGAGCGAAGTTGGGTAGCCATCTTTGCGGCCAGGTACAAGGCCGCCCGGAGAGACCTGCTGGGGCGGCTCACACTGTTCATGAACGATTACCTGTGCCACATTGTGGGGATGAACAAAGAGGCGATCGCAATGTTCTGGGGGGAAAGGGGACGAGAAAGAATGGATACTAAAGCCGGTTAACGAGTTCAGGCGGGAAGGAGGCGATCTGCAGATTGAGCTTCCCCCGCTGCTGATTGTACCCGACAAGAAAGCCCCCCGCAAGCCCCGTGGCAGCGTGGAGGCCGGCAGGGGTGTGACCAGCACCTTTCGCAGCGCCTGGCTCTTGAACCCCAACCGAAGAACCGCCCGAAAAATGGACTTCTATACCTGCGCGTCGGACGAAGCCCGGTGTAACAAACGCTACAACGAGTACAGGACCGAAAAACTGAATTTATTTACGGGGTTTCGCGTTTCGCGCCAGCAAGTAAACACGTACATGCAAGAACGAGGGCTCGACGCGGCTGCTATGGACGGGCTTGCAGCACCTTTTCGTGATTACATGCACGATGTCCTGGCAGGTGGCGTTACGCAGATGTACCTCTATCTGCAAAAATGGCTCCATTGCCTGCTGCGCCAAGGCCAGAAACCCGAGCAGGCTTGCGTGTTCATCTCCGAACAAGGGGCCGGGAAGTCTACCTTGGTCGAGCTGTTGAAACGTGTCATTGGAGAGCAATATGTGTTTGTTTCAAGCCAGCCGGACGAGCTAGTGTGCAAACATAACCTGCACCTGGCGTTCAAAGTGCTAGTGGTCAGCGAAGAGGCTGAGCATAGTACCAACAAGGTCGGTTCCAACGTAATGAAAGACCGGATTACTTCCAAGAAACTAAACGTGAACCCAAAGTTTCTACCGCTTTTTACCATCTCGAACCCCAGCGGGCATTTTTATAACAGCAACCACGAAGATACAGTCCTCGTGGAAAAGGCTGCCGTCGCAATATTTTTTACCCTGTTTCGAACCAGTTTGCCAATCGCCAACGTACGGCGGAAACACAAGCCTACTTTGCGCGACTCCATGCTCTCCCCGACGAAGTGCTAGCCTGGCAGCTCTTGTTCTCGCAGGACCCACGGGTGGACAGTGTGGACCTCCGCCGAGACGCGCAGTACGATACTGAGGTTTTCTGGCACAGCGCGTACTGCAGTGCGCCCTTGTACGTCCAGTTCATCTATGAAACTGTCTTGGGCCACCAAAACCCGCAGGTTGTAATCGGCGGCCCGGCACACTGGAACGTCCAGGACTGGCACGACAACTATAACAGCTGGTGCAGGCGCAACCGTCACGGGCAATACACCGCTAAAAACATCGTCACTTTCGAGAGAGGTCTGGAGTACTATCTGTGCTGGGATACACAGACCAAAAGAATGCAGGCCGCCGTCTCACCGCAAGAGCAGCTCAAGTACGTGAAGGAGAGAATCACGGGTGTGTATTCCACAACCTACGCTTAGGAGCACACACACGCACGCACGCGCACACGCAAACAGCACCTGGGACTCACCCCCCCCCCCCTTTCCCACGCGGGCCCCAAGGGAAATGTGAAGCCCAAGAAGGCTTGTTTCAAATTTTAAAAAAAAACAGCCGAAACTAACTTTGGGGCGAAAGTAAAAACTAGCGGAGTTGGTGTGGCCAGGGGGCTGTGGATTGTCACAACTTTTTTTCTTAGTTTTTGCCTTTTTCTGTGTCATATTGCCAAAAAGGGGCTGACTATTGCAATTTTCCTTATTGCCAGAAGGACCCAGAAAATTGCATTTTTTTCCGCGCGGGCCGGACATAAAGAGAAAAAACTTTTTACCCAGGTCCTCTGGGGTGAAGAATAGTAAAAATGGAAAACTCCGCGGGGCCGCGGATGGATTTTATTGGCAACTGACTAGAATACGGCCTATTGAGAAAAATTTTTAGGTATAAATACTACAAACTTTTTCTTATCTTTTTTGTAGTATTAGTTTTATAAATAATATTTATCTGTAGGCCGTATCTGCGCCTGTTACCAATAAGATCCATCCGCGGGCCCGCGGAGTTTTCCATTTTCACTATTTCTTCACCCCAGAGGGGCCGGGTGAAAAGTTTTTTCTCTTTATGGCCGGCCCGCGCGGGAAAAAGGCAATGTCTACTTCCTACCTATCGATAAGAATTTAAAAAAACAAAGGCCCGTACCAAAAGATTATTTTTTCGTGGTTTTCAAAGAAAATCCTTTTTAATGTTATACATTCAACTCACCTATGTGTGTCCGAGCGCCCCGCACAGGCCGGGGGACGGCGGCTATGTTTGAGATACAGAACTTGAACCTTCTCTAAAAAAACACATCTGTATCTCAAAAATAGTCGCGTAAACAAATTTAAAAAGTCTTTTGTACAAAGAAAATCACATAAATGTCGGAACAGAACGTTACAATGCAGGGCCCAGCTTGGTTGGAAGAGGCTCAAACTGCTGAGGGTGAGGGTGTTGGCTGGTTCCTGCGCACTCCTGAAGGGAGAAAAAGAGAAAAGTAGCCTGGTCGCGACCTCCTTTCTCCTCCCCCCTCCTTCCTACTTTCTTAGGTGTCGCTGTTTCTTCCAATCCTAACAGTCGCCGTTCTCCCTCTCCATTTTCCTCTCCCTTGGAAGGGGGGAGTCTGTACGAAAGGTTTCCCCTGCTCCCCATTTTCCTCTCCCTTTTCTCTTTTTGGTGGTTGTGTGTGTGTGTGTGGGGGGGGGGGGGGGAGGGGGCGTCTGTACGAAAGATTTGCCCCCGCCGGTCCTCGAGGACAACTTCTTATTTTTTCTGGTCTGCCCAAGGACCGGCGGGAATGGAAGGGAGGATTTGTTTTTTCCACGGCCGGTCTTCTCCCTCCCGGAAAAGGGGGGGCCGTCTGTACAGACGCCCCCCCCCCCCTTCATTCCCACCAGCCTTTGAGGGGGGAGGGTAATTTGATTGTATTCTAAAGAAATTCGGAAAAAGAAAAGGAACTGTTGTTAAATACCCCCTTAGCCGCGCCGGGCAGGTTCAGAAGAGTGGAAAGGAGGGGAAGAGCCGTGAGGGGATTTGAGTAATGGGAGGGCCGCCATTCCCTTTTTCTCAATCATACTGTTAGTAGAAAGAAAGAAGTGACAACTCCTTGTTTTTCTATCGTATTTTTTTTAAAAGGAAATGCTTTGAACTGAAACCTTTTTTTGGAAAATGCTTGTCAGCATTTTTTGTTTCGAACCAACTTAGCCTCTAAAAATTACTTTTTAGACGACCTTGGCCTCCTCCTCCGGGGCCCAGACAGGTCCGGGGGCGTTTGGCGTGTAAGTCAGGGTAGGGAACACGGCCGCCTCGTCGTCCGAGAGCCACGCGGGCAGACCACCGGCCAGCACTTGGCTACGCACGCGTGGGGGCAACGTCCGTTTCAGCCTGTCCTGCACCGCCTCGTCGTCCGAGCGCGCCTGTTTCAGCCAGTCACTGTGTGCTACCGCCCGCCCGCGTGCCGCCCGGTTGTCCGTGCGCGCGCGCTCCACCGTGCACACCGCCTCGCCCTCGGGCTGGGTGCGGTTGCCTCCTGACAACGCGGCAGTGCGCTCACTGTCGCACTGTCGCTCCAGCTCTTCTTCGGCCAACTGCATTTGGAGGCGTTCCTCTTCCTGGGCTAACTGTGTTTGGAGGCGTTCCTTTTCCTCGGCCAACCGCGCTTGGAGGCGTGCCTCTGCCGCGCTGGCCTCTGCTACGCAATACGTGCACGGCGCTTTGTTGGCGCGGAGCTTGACGTCGGTCAGCGAATAGCCGCTCTCGGATCTCCATTGGAGCTTGCGCAGGTCTACTTCTAGCTGCACGGCTCCTGAAAATTTGTCATAAGCTTGCCACTGCCGCGGCTCCCTGTGACTACCGACGAAGACCTCGATCAATGCTACACGTCTTGGTTCTGGTCTGAAATTGTCAAGTCGGGCTGACGGCCCGTCGTGCCCGACCCCGCCACCGCGGTACAGCCCTCGAAGCGCCGCTGCCGCTGGCACTGCGGCGCTAGCCCCACAGCGCACGCGGACCAGCGGAACGTGATCTCGGGCAGCTTGCTCACGATCAGGTCGCGGCCCCGCGCGGCCAGCACGGCCAGCTCGCCAGCGCGCTGTTGCTCGGCCCTGGCCCTGGCCAGGGCCTGCGACTGTCGCCGCGCTTCTTCTTTGGCCACCCTCGCCCTGAGTTCTTCGGCCACCCGGGGTGCGCAAGCGGCGCACGGCGCCCCACCAGACTTTTGGCGTTTGGTGTCTTGCAGCACCAATGTCTTGCCGATTTTCTGAACGCCGGTGTTGAAGTCTATCTCCAACGCTACCGCCTGCGGGAACTTGGCGTAGGCCTGCCAGTGCCGCGTCTCTTTGCGGCTGCTAACCCGCACCTCGATGAAAGCTACCACAGTCTGATTCTGGTCCAGGATTGTCACGTCGGGCCTGAGCCTAGCCTCTTCAGGGGACAAGCCCAACGATCGGTTGCTCGCGCCCAACGTCTGCTCCAGCACCGCGGTGCAGCCCTCGCGTCGACTGGTGCGGCAATGTACCGAGGCGCACTCGGACCAGCGGAACGTGATCTCGGCCAGCTTGGCTTCGATGAACGCCTTGGCCAACAAGTGCAGCAGACCCTTGCCGTGGCCAGTGCCTGCCGGTACGGATAGGTGGTAGAAGTGCGCGCGCCTGCCATCGACACTCTCGCGCCTCAGTGATAGCGTTTGGTTGCACTGCGGGCAGTAAAGCTTGTCTTTGCGTTGGTCTGAGTTCATCGCTAGCGCTTGCTGCACCGTGACGAGCCGTTCGCGCTCGGCACCCTGCGACTGCTGCCACGACGCCAGCGGGACCAGCAAGCCTTGTGCATCCTCAAGCCCAAGCTGCGCGGCTAAGACTGCCTGCAGCCCCGCCGGCATCAAGAGCACTTTTTTCTTGGCTGTTCGGCAGACGTTTGTTCCGGAGCAGATGTTTTTGCACCGGCAGGAGAAAGTAAGTACGCGTGGCCAATTTCCCCCGCCTTGCAAATAATTCACGGACATCGATGCGAGCCCGACCCCCCCCCCCCCCTCCCCCACCGTCCTCCCTTTTTTTTCACAGTTTCTGCCCCAACCCCTAACAGTCGCCCTTTCCTCCCTTTTCCCCCCCCCCTCCCCATCTTCCTCAACCCCCCTTTTTGCGCGGGGGGGGGGGGCCGCGCGGTTTGAAAACCCCCCTTCCTCTTCCCTTCCTCTTCCCTCCCACCCCCCCCCCCCCGGATATTCGGGAGGTTAAGAGATTACTTTGTTGTTTTCTAAAAAGAAAAATCCTTTTTAATGTGTCACGGCCGTCCTTTGCATCCGCCCCCCCCCCCCCCCTCTCCTCATCTCTTCTCCCCACCCGCGCTTCTTCCAGACAAGTCAGTTGAGGTAGAATAGTTCGTCCGTAGCCTGGCTCAGCCACAGCGCAGTGCTATCGCCTTGGTCCCACAGGCCAATCAAAACAAGCAAGCACACTAACCCCGGAACTAGCGAAACCCACAACCAGACACATAAACACCCACAACCAGACACATGAACAATTCAGAACATCTTCCCAGAACCAGCTCACGGAATAGGAGCAACCGTAGCCGAGTAGCAGAAAGAGGCTCAAGCACAGGAGCACGAGGGCGCTGATGCCTAGCTTGGGAATAGCAGGGTAGTGTCGCGTGCAGACGATCGCGGGCGTGAATTCTAGCGTGCAGCCACCAGTGTAAGAGTCCGCACAGACCGCGTACACGCTGAGATTGAGGTTAGCGTTGGTACTTGCTTTCGCCCAGACCCGTGCCCTGGCCTCTCGCAGGCGGAATTGCTTGTTCGTGTCGTCCTTCGCGTGCGCCGGGGTGATGTGTGTCAGGGTTTTGGTAGAGTACACTGGGTGTGACGCTTCAAAGTAGAACTTGAAGTTGTGTGCGGCGTACCTGGGGTACAGCGTATAAATATTAAAAACCTTGACAAACTGGCAGTCTGGTAGCTGTACAAACGGCTGAACCGAAAGTAAGTGTACAGCGCCTTTTCCGTACGGAACCTCCGCGTGGTGCGTGGGGGCATGATCCGCTAGGAACAAGGCAACCTCTTTTCTGTACTTACGTTTCATGAGCAGGGGCACGGAAATATTGCTGACTGGTGGAGAAGGAGCGGGCAGCGATCCTGCCAGGGCCGAAAGAAGCAACAACAGCAGGAGTGGTTCTGTCATAAGCAATATTTCCTTTTTTAATGTTTTTCTGCCTGCCTTGGATTCTTTGTTTTTTTTAAAAACCTTCTGGTGCTAGTGGCTCGGCAAAGAATAGGCGTCCATCCCCCCCTCGTTCTCACCCCCCGCTCTCCTTTTGTCCTCCATCCCCTTTCCCCACCCCCGCTGCCCCTCTTCCCTCTCTCCCACGCCCCGAAGTTTTTCAGTTTCGCTATTTCTTCACAGCGAGGGTGGCGTGTGCAGGCGGGGGGGGGGGGGCGCCATAGTCCACCTGTCCTCCCCCCCCCCCCCCCCCCCCCTCCCGCACACCCTCCGCGTTCATACACTGAAAAAAGACTTGACGGGGGGGGGGGTGCAGCCGCAGTCGTTCATACGAATTTAATAAAAACAAAGCGACTCCAAAAAAATGCAGAACAGCCATAGTCGAGGCAGTCCGTGTGCTGGCCAAACAAGCGACAGTCAACAAGTCTATGTGGTGTTTGCTGTTAACGATAGCGACGGCGAATTTGCAAAGTGCATCCTACGTCACGATCGTTGCACCAGGGTGCTGAAGACGAACGAGAGCATGAAAAAGACCGTTGCGGTTAAGCCAGCCCGAAGGTTGCCCTCCATCGATGTCCTGCCACTCCCTTTTGACGGTGTCGACAAGTTCGGCGACATTGAATGGATGAGGTCACAGTCTGAGTACAAGTCGTATTTGTATGCAGTCCCCGACAATCCCCAAATTCCAAACGGTCCAGTCTTTTTCACAAGATTACGTAACCAGCCAGACTGTGTGCCCATCGAGTACAAACACGATCGCACTGAAAGCGAGCAGCCTATGAAAAGGGCCCTGACCGAAATTGAGGCCAGATTGAGGGCAAACGGACAGTACACCACTGTGTGCTATCCCGCGGACAGATCTGCCAATCTATATGCACAGAGGGTAGATATCCCGAGCGAGGACACGCGCAATTTTCCACGAAGATTACAGGCACTTGTCAAACGAATCAACGCCGGGCGTGGACATGGCGACGTTGAACTCGTCAGCGTGTCTAATAGCCGTTCTTGATACAAAAGAATAACAGAAGTTGCCAGGCTTCTTGTTTTTTTTTTGCTTGTTTTGTAACCACAAACAGATGAGAGTAATTTTTTCTTTCTTGTAATAAAAAAACTGTACGCAGTCGAAAAAAACAAGAGTGTCAGAAACAAGGGAGGGAAAAAAAATTTCTTTGCGTCCGGCCCAAAAAAAGAATATCTCTCTCGCATGGTCTTGTTTTTTCAAAGCCCAGTGCGCTGCTTTTTCTCGGGCCCTTGGCCGCCGGCATTTGGCACTGGCTTCTTTGCTGTTGCTGAAAGTCGCGGCAGTCTGTATGGAAAGCTCTCGCCTCCCGCCAACATCGACCGCAGCCTGCCCTCCAGCTGCACGGCCAAAGGTCGGGGCGGGGCGCAGCTCAGCGCGGGGCTAGCACTAGCCTCCTCAGCTACAGCCACGTGCACGCGTGTCCACAGCTGGTTGCGCCACGTGTTTCGTCCACACTTGTACAAGACCTGCAGCAGCACGTCGCCAACCCTACCCTCTGACAAATTCGGTGGCACGTAGACTCCCTTTTTTTTCTATTTCGGCCTGGTCGTGCCCGTGCAGGACTTAAACATCAAGGTTCCAATGTCGTCTGGTTCGCTCAGACGTCCGCCCCTCTCCTAACTCCAAGGCTGTTGCAACTTTGCGTACGGGGACCTCCCGCAACGTGACTTGATAATCACTGGGCAGCGACAGGCGGACGCGGCCATAACGGCTCAAGCAGGCAGCTGGTGGTGAAAGTCGTCCAGCTCGGGGCCTGGCTCGGCAAACGAGAGCCGGCCGATTTTAGCAGGACTGTCCGACGTGTAGCCCGAGAAGCGGACGAAGCGGGTCGCGATCTGCAGCAGGACGCGACCCGCTTCGTCCGCGTTCAGACGTATTGCCTTGTGCATGTCCCGTTTGGTAGCGTACGGAGCGCCCACAAAAATGCAGCAGTCGTCGTAGGCACCGATCCAATCAGCGGTCTCGTCCTGGTGGGAACGGGTTTGGCACAGGTACAGTTTTTTGGTGCCGGAGCCCTGCGGTTGTCGCGCTGCACTATCGTCAAACTGCGCGGGCGGACCGGCTCGAGAGCCACGAACGCCTGCACCAGCGAGCCCCCTCCCCCCCTTTTTTTTCCTTCTGGGACTTGTGTGTGTGTGTGTGTGCGGGCCAGCACGCCCCTTGGCACTTTTTTTTGCGCGGGGGGGGGGGGGGGGGCGGCACCGTGCATGGGGTGGGTTGTGAAGAGAGGGGGGGGGGGGGGGGGCCGGCGCAGGGCAAAGACAAAAAGGGGCTTTGGTCCCTCTCTCAATTTGCCAGAGATATATTTTACAAACAAAAAGTGGGGAGGGGTGGAGATTTGCCCTCTTTTTGGCTCGAGAAGCCAAAGAGTTTGTTTAAAAAATGTCCTGTTCGGAGCAATCCGCCAAGCGCCAGAAGACTGATCGGTGCACCAACGCCCTGCCAGACAGTCGTTCTCAGTGGCTGTTTCTTTTGCCTCTAGACGTTTGGCCGTTGGTCAGGGACCTGGCGGGTGCCGAGGAAGCTACCGGCTGGACCGTCGTGTGCACGCACTTCCAGACGGTTGTCACGACGCCCGAATTCTGGACACACTTTGAGCGCGAGCTCAAGGTAGAGCTCGAACCGCACCGAAAGATTTTGTCGCTACTGGCCCCGGTTTGCCAGACCTTTGGCACGCCGCTGCACAGCCTGACCATCGCTGGTCTTTCGGAAGGGCCAACAGAAACTAGTGCCGCTGGTCACCTCGATCAAAGTAAAAGAGTTGACACTTAGGGGCCCAATGTCGCCCCAGATTCTGCGGGCCTTCGCTGCTATTCAGAGCCTGGCCCTCATCGAAAACAAACACACGGCTGCATGTCTGGAGCAGCTGCTGCAGAGAGCAAGCTTGCTGACCTCGCTGCGCCTCGAAGGCAGCGGCCTCACTGCAAACGATTTCATGAGGATCTTGCCCAGCTTTACGGGCTGGTGCGCCTGGGCCTGACGTGCTGCGCAAACGTCACGGATTCGGCGCTGCAGACGCTACGCAAATTGCACCTGCGGGCGTTGGACTTAGAAGACTGTCGCAGAATCACCGGACGGGACTCCGGGATCTACCAATAGAGGAGCTAAACCTGCGCAGACAACGATATTTCGTTAAGCTGTCAGGGATTCAAGAGGCTTTCCCCACGCTCAACCGTCTCAACCGCCTGAGCCTTTACGGTTTGCGAGATTCTGGGCTAGGGCTCCTAACGCAAATAACCACCTTGCGCCACTTGGACCTACTAGAATGCCACTCCCTCCGAGGCAAGAACCTGCCCGTACTAAACGCACTCGAGCTCGAAATCCTAAGGGTTACCCTCACTGACTGCCCCTCACGCAAAACGTTGCTACATTTGCTAGGGCTTCCGGCCTTGGTCGAGCTGAGGCTGCAGGCTTGCGATCTCACCAGCCAGGACCTCCTGCCGCTGCAGGGCTGCCCGAAGCTGAGCAAACTGCAGCTTAAAAAGTGCCACGCATCCACGACCTTAGTGTTCTACGCGCCTTTCCTGTTCTTTCCGAATTAACTCTCGCTGAATGCAACGGCGTAGACAGTGTAGCCGGGCTGCAGAACTGTGGCTCGCTGCAGGAAATCGAATTCTCTGGGTGCGAGGGCATAACTACCATTGCAGCTTTGCAAAAATGTCGGTCGCTGCGCAAACTGGGCCTGTGGTTTATGAACCAGATCCCAGCGGCGAGTACAAGACTTTCGGCAAGAAAGGCCGCAGGTACAGGTAGAATTTTAATCGCGTAGGCCGCGTTTTTAAAAAGCGTTCTGGGCCATGGAAAAAAACAAAGTAAATATCGGAGCTGTTGACCTTTCCAGCCAGATTGAACCTCTCCAGACGAAACTGAGATCCTGCAGATTTAGGGCCGATGGGCCCTTGTTGAAGCACGTCGTGCCGCTCAGATCTGCGTAATAAACGGTCCTGCCTGAATTCACCCAGGCTGCAGTATTACGTCGAAAGAAAGGAGTCCGTCGAAGCCAAACGCGCAGCTCACGCACCACCAAAAAAAATGAACGAGCAACGGCCCCCCCCCCCCCCCCCCCCCCAGAAAAACGCAAGGCCAAATACAGTACCGGAAAGTTGGGGGGGGGGCCGTCTAGACAAGGCCCGCTGTGTGGTGGGGGCCGCCCCCCGGCCTATCTTGTGCCACAGGCCCCCGTCAAAGCCCCAAGAGGAATGTCTGGGGGCGCGGGCAAAGGAGGAAAGGGAGCGGAAAGGCATTCGAAGAATAAATTTTTCTCTAGCTATTGGCAAAAAAAAATTCTCCAAGGTTCATAATCCGGTGAATTTCGCGCCAAAGGTGAAAGATGCCGGAAGTTACGGACACTTGTGTTTTGCCGCAAATTCCGGCACACCATTAATTTTTTCTTTTAGTGAAGGACATTTCGGCAATAGCTACAGAAAAATTTTTGGGAGCCGAGCGCGGGCGGGGAGAAAATTACAAAAAAAAATCCCCCGCCCGCGTTTGCTTTCCCGAAAATTTTTCTCTAGCTATTGCCGAATGTCCTTTGCAAAATTCTCCAAGGTTTCATAATCCGGCGAATTTTCGCGCCAAGGGGGAAAGATGCCGGAAAGTTACGGTCACTCGTATTTTGCCACAAATTTCGGCACGCCATTAATTTTTTTTTGCAAAGGACATTTCGGCAATTGAAAGGTAGCTAGACAGAAAAATTTTCGGGAGCCGAGGGCGGGCGGGAAAATTACAACAAAAAAAATTCCCCGCCCTCGTTTGCTTCCCGAAAAATTTTCTTCTCTAGCTAAAAATGTGCCGAAAATGTCCTTTGCAAAAAAAAATCTAAAAGGTTTCATTTTGCGGTGAATTTCCGCGCCAAAGGTGAAAGATGCCGAAAGTTACGGACACTCGTATTTTGCCGCAAATTGCGGCACGCCATAAAATTTTTTCTTTTAGTGAAGGACATTTCGGCAATAGCTACAGAAAATTTTCGGAGCCGAGGGCGGGCGGGGAAAATTACAACAAAAAAAAATTCCCCGCCCGCGTTGGCTTCCCGAAAATTTTCTCTCTAGCTAAAAATGTGCCGAAATGTCCTTTGCAAAATTCTCCAAGGTTTCATTTTCCGGTGAATTTCGCGCCAAAGGTGAAAGATGCCGGAAGTTACGGACACTCGTATTTTGCCGCAAATTCCGGCACACCATTAATTTTTTCTTTTAGTGCAGGACTTTTCGGCCGGCCGTCGGTCCTAGACATGTTTTTTTGTTTGGTTTTCGGCAGTGATTTTAATTGATAGTCCCTCTTGCCGCAGGCTGTGCTAAAAAAAGAAAAGTCAGCTGCGGGTGAAGAAGTTTTGGCCGGTGCTGCTGGTGTAGTAGCGCACAGTCCCGCGTTTTCGCCCCAAACCTGCGCTAACCGTGCCTGGTGGCGTTCGCGCTCCTCGGACTGCTGCCAGGACAGCAAGCCCTGCGCATCCTCTAACAGCCCGGAGGCCAAGCCCGTCTGCAGCCTCGCCAGGCTCATCAGACCGTCTTGGTTCTTTTTCTGGGGTGTCCCAAACAAATCCGCGCGCCGACGACTGTTGCCCCCCCCCCCCCGCCAACAGTCGTCGGCGCGCAGCCAAAAAGATTTTAAAGAAAAACAGAAAACACAGCTTGTCGCTTTGGCTGCTCGGCGTTCTGCT